>OZ026518.1:99272027-99514527 GCA_964019695.1 Loripinus fragilis
AATACTCATATCTCAATGACAACTCATCCTAGATTAATAAACACGGTACCAAACTAATTCCTGGATACAGCAGTTTAATTAAAAAGTTAGATATGCAAATTATCTAATATTCATACTCATGAATATTAATGAAAACTTTAGAAATGAGAGATAAAATCTTAGAAAAAATAAGAGGTGTACGTATACAATTACCAGTATATCAGCTGCTATGTGTCCTAGTGTATCAAACTTGATGCCAAATCAATGCTTATACATAATACTTTTACCTTAAGGTCAGCTATGAAAAATAATTAACATGAATATTCATGAATTTTAATTAAAACAGTAGAAATGACTGAAAAATCATGGAAAAGTCAAGGGTGTGTACTTACAAATCTAGTAATTTTCAATTGCTAAGTGCCCTAGAGAACCACACTTGGTTTTAAATTAATGTTTAGACAATATAATGTTGAAGAAATGATCAAATTTTAAAATGATCATATTATAATATTCATGAATATTGATGAAACCATGAGAATTTTGAGAAAAATACTTGAAAATTAAGGGGATATGCCTTCAAAATTATTCATATCTCAGCATCTTATAGCACTTAAGTAGCAAACATGGTGCCAACTTATTGCTATGACACAGCCAATTTTCTCAATGGTTATATATGCAAATTGTCTCATTTACATATTCACGAATATTAATATAAACATTAGAATGAAGAGAAAAATCGCCGAAAAATAAAGGGGTATACCTACAAAATGACCAAATATCTCAACTTCTAATTGCCCTAGAGTAGCAAATATCATACTTGAATTAAGTCTATGCATAACACTTTTACTTTGTGGGAAGGTATAAGAATTATCTAATTTGTATGAGATCAATATTAATGAAAACTTTAAAAATACAAGAAAAAATGTTTACAAATTGATAGCAGTATACCTACAAAAATACTAATATCTCAGCTGCTATAGATCTTATACTTTTATTTTAGTACTTTATAAAAACTTAGATTGTGTTGTTTGATATGGTACCACGTTTACTACTCTAGGGCAATTGAAAGCTAAGATATGAATCATTTTGTAGATATACCCCAATTAATGTTTTCATCAATATTCATGAGAAATGAAAATTAATGTGTTATGTATTGGATCATTTTGGTAAGTATGCTGTGTCTGAGCATTAATATAAAATTAAGGTTGGCCCATAGGGCGATTAACATCTGAGATATGCATAATTTTGGAAGTGAACCCCTTGATTTTTTTTAAATTTTCCTTTCATTTCTTCTGTTTTCATTAAAATGCATGAATATTCATGTTCAATATTTTTCATATCTGACCTTAAGGTAAATGTACAATGTCTAAGAATTGAATTGGCTTTAGGTTTGATATACTAGAGCACATGGTAGGTGAGACATTGGTAATTTTATATGTACTCCCCTTAGTTTTTCTTAGATTTTTCTCTCGTTTCTAAAGTTTTCATTAATATTCATGAATATGCAAATAAGATGATTACATATCTGACCACAGAAAGAAAAACATGTGTCTAAGCTTTAAATTGACACCTATTTCAGTGCTCTAGGATAAGTAGAATCCTAGATATGATTGAATTTGTAGGCTTACCCCCCAAGGACACTGATAGGTCGATCTTCTGAGAATATGGCATGTGCAGACAATGTAGAATACAGTTTATAATAAACTTTATACATTTATATAATTGAGCCGTGGCATGAGATTTCCAACAATGTGGTATTTTGACTTGTGTAGATTCAGACGAGCCTCTGTAGCCTCCTTTTAAGCTTAGAAACTCCAAAAGGGGATCAGTCAGTAGCTTAACAATCATAGAATACTGAAGCGACTAGCAAAGGCTCTGATCAGACTGCGTGTATGCGCAGGCTGATATGAGGCTTTGCTGGTCGCACATACCACATTGATGGAAATCTCATGGACTGGCTCAATTATAATAGAACCTCTCTACTTTTACCACACGGCCATCAAATTTTATCCCAGCTGTTTAATACTTAATTCTGATTCCAGAGATATTTCAAGAATGGAAATTGAGCAGAGGTATACATGATACGTTTCATTTGTACAATATGACCTACAGTGAGCCAATTTAGTTACGCACCACTTATAAAATGTAAAATTATTCAAAAAAGAAATATGATTTTTTTTTAATCTGAGACTACCAGCGTAAAGCGCATCTATAGTTGCATTAGCCAATAAAATTTTATTGTGATCAGATAAGAAACAAATGAGAAAATGGATCTTGAAGGGCACTACCCTCAAAACACCATTTCACATTGCATTATTTCGAATGAAACTCAGATCACATAGCACTTTTTTCAGGGTCGAATTTCTGCTATGCCGGAGATAAGAACCGATTTACTCTTGACAATATCTAAGACTGGAATGTGTTTGTTAACTTAATAATTTTTTTAACGTTTTACTAGTTTGGTTCCCAGCTGGCCAAGGTTTAACAAAAGTTGATTTTAGTACTTTTTTAAAGTTAGATAAAATTTCGTATGATTCTTAGTAAACCAGTTATCAAAACACTTCTTTTATAATTTCATTTTAAACAACCATGTATCCGCCATTTATTTTCGTAAAAAAATAATGGATTTATTGGCGTTACAGTGTTGACGTTAGTGATGACGCCACTACTACCAAGGCTATAAGACAGGTCAATGATAAGATGTTTTAATGTTTTGATACTTCTATGTCAACCAGTGACTCATAACAAGACAATTTACGTAGGAAAATCTGTTTGATTATTGTAACTGACGTTAATATGACGTCAAAACGAGCATTTCTTCAAACAGTAACAGTGTTACTGATTTTAACGACCGAAAAAAGGGGGTTAACTTAAAAAATAATTGTTTTGGTGTTTTTCTGTCACAACGATCACCATGGATAATGCCTAGCGCAAAATGCAAATAGAAAATATAGACTTCCAGATTGCACGTGCAGTCGTGCACTTTTGTCAAAATTGCCTTTGGCGTAGCAGAATGATTCACATGAGTGATTCCGATATTTTTTTTCGATATCATGTCAATAAGTAAATTATCATAGAGAATTATCGATTCCAGCATTTTTGCGAAAAAATGTGGGCCCTTTAAAAATGGTGCGTAACTAAAGTGGCTCACTGTATGTCATCAACATGCTCTAATGTTGATGACTTCAACAACAGAAACACATTTTTGACTTTTTAATTATTAAAACAAGATTATTGATACCATAAACTTCGTAAAGCTTTTTCTAAATTTTATAACAAACAATCAGAGTTGATTGTTAAATACAATATTTGTTTAAAAACTCTTCTGCAACAAGGCATATCATAACCTGTATTTTATGGTGATTTAGTTTATTAATTTTAAATAATTGTTTGAAATTCTAGTTTTAGTGATCAACTTTAAACGACAATTAAACGTTATAAAAGGGTGGGATACAACATGGATATCATGTGACAGTCTGCATGCCTAGTTGTAAACCCATGGGCCAATCACAGTTTATAGCTATGGTTTTTTCTTTAATTGCACGACCGTGGGTCAGGCCTCAGACTCAATGACGGCCCTGACGTAAAGCTTTAATCCGTTGATTGGTGCCTGATGCTTGTCGATGGCTGACCCACCATAGCTCAACTTGAGTTTTTTTTTTCTTTAGCTCTGACTATCTGTGAGTCATGGGCCACTTTCTTTGTTACACTCTAGTGTGTTAATTTTATTACATTGTTTCTCTGTGATGATGAATTGCATTAGTTAGGAAGCCTCCATGCGAGCTAAACAATGTTTTTGTATTAACAACAACAGAATATAGGGCGAAGATTTGGCACCAGTAAAATGCATTTAAGCCCCCCACCCCCGGTAGCTTAGGCTGCTGTCCATTCTAAGGCGGTGGTTCTGCTGTTGTTGATTTATTGTTTTACGTAACTTCCATGGTTTGTAGGGGGTTCTGTGTTGGTCTTTGTTTTGGTATGCATTACTTAATGCCCTTTCTAGTTTTGCAATCATCTTGACGAGGAAGAGAGAGCTGGTTGCTTTGCCTTTATTGTCTTTTAGATGTCTTGTTACTGTAAATAACCTATAGCTCTTCCTCAAGGTGCCATGGGTTAGTCTGCAGTTTGTGAGTGTGGTATTTCCTGATCATACTCACTACTTTTTCTAGTATTATAAGAAATGACCAAAGTATTATTTTTTTTTGGAGATTCAAGAATACTTCAATGCAATGCATATTCCACACCAAGTAACTCTTGAAATATTATTATGTTAAACACTTTTTGCATTAATTGAGCTCTGCAATAAACTCTCACGCTTTTTTCTATTTTACATAAATTTCTCAGTTAATCGAGGCTTAATCAGAACTAAGGGTGAGGTTGGTAACGTGAAACATGTTAAGCCCTCCAGTAAAAATATATTTACTGACCGTTCCAAGACGGTACTTCTTTTGTGGATCATTTTTGTTATTTATGTTTTGTGGTTTTCGTGCTTTCTTGTCTTTCCTGTTGGGAAAGGGCTGATCTCTTGGCTCGCTTGTATTTGAAGTTTTCTTGTGTTATGTCACTTTCCCATGTGGTGCCCTGGGTCAGGTGTGGTGCTTGATTGTATCGATCCCTGATCTTTGCCTTCTTACTTACTTTAAAACACGTGTCTCTTTGTTTCTTGTCTTTGGTTTAAATAAATTTACTGTTTACTTGTAATTTCTATATTAAAAGCACATTATTGATTTCTAAATGACAAGGGGGTAAATTGATATTTATCCATTTCAATGCCCTTTGTTTCTTCTCTTTTGAATTAAACATATATATTCCAAAGTTTTCTAGAAACATATTCAAGTGTTTATATGCTGTAGATATACCTCTACAATATTAACCTGATCCTGACCTTTATGCTTGAATAAATTGTTACAGTTATAACACTGAATATATATTTTTTCGTGAAAAATCGTGTTCAATCGGTATGTTCCGAGCAATTACGGAAATAAACGTCTTGGTGCAATTGCTATAATATCCGTTGATAACTCCAAAAAGTTGTATTTTCACTGTAGTTGTGTGGTAAGTCCACATAACTCTAAATACGTAAACTATGGGTTCGAATCCTCCCTGAGCCCACTTTTATTTTTTTCAATTTCATTTTTACTTTGTTAAAGAAATGCACTTGAATAGAAGAAGTTCACGCTTTCTTCGAAAATGTAATGAATGACAACTTGTTGATGCGGGGAATTTAGTTTGCCAATACGCCTTAAAACATACAAACACCACTGCTCTTGGCTCCAAAGCAAAATAAATAACTTAAAGCTCGTCGGAGCATTTCTATAAAGAGCATCAAGGAGGTCCATATATGAGCCACAACATGGAATTTCCAGCGATGTGGTATGTGCGATATGCAAAGGCTCAGACCAGCTTGCGCATACGCACACTATGATCAGAGCCTTTGCTAATCGCTTGAATATTTGATGTCTGGTTAGCTACTGATGAACAGCACTATTCTTAAAATGAGGCTCCACAGACTCACCTCTGTCTATCAATGTCAAAACGCCATATTGTTGGACATCTCATGTCGAAAACGGAAGAGGTAACATGCCATGCGAAGTTAAAGCTACAGTGTTATGGATCCTACGTGAGAATGTTGTGTTCACCAAACAGATCAAATTGAATAAAATTGATAAACGATATTGCTAAAAAGGAGAAAAAGATAATAAAAAATAGTTAAATAATAATAAATGTCGCGTATGGGATTCGAACTTACAAGGCAGTGCTTAAAAATATAATTGTGCTATATTCACGTGATCTATCCACTGAACCACTTGGGTAGCCGATAGAGTAAGTGATCATTATAGCGGTAAATACATTTACTGTGCTATAAAGTATCACGTGCTTTTCCGTATTAGAACATACGATGAACGCCGAAGATATATTTAGATGCTCAATCGGCTGTGAAATTATATTAATGATAAAGGCCAGGATCAGGTTAATATTTTCAAGGTATAAAATGTTGCAATTTCTCTTTTAAAATCCATACTCATAGGTCATATAAGCACGTTTTTAGAGTGATATTGTAATTATTTTCTTACCAATAAGTTTAAACTTGTGTTTTGGGTGCTCAAAAGAACCGTCTCAATTCTTCTGAGTACCAATAACATGTGTTTTGTTGAGAGATAAAAAATCAAATGTACATTCTTATCTTGGGGCCTGATGCTATATTTGCTCATAGTTTCTATAAGCATATTATGGGAGATCACTGAAGGATGGAGTTGATCAATGCCAATGTTCTGATTTCTAAATCTAGTGGAGTATTCTAAGTGTTTGTGTAAGAATGTTCTTAATGGATATACACAGCATTAGCCAATGTTGATTTCAATTCCATATACATAAGTATTTGTTCTTAATAAACCATTTACTTGTAACATTTACATTGCTTAAGCAAATTATCAGAAGTACTATGTTGATTTAATTAACAGTTTCATTCATTAAACAATAAAAGCTATGAGGAAGATAAACTAAAGAATATTTAAAAGTTAAAAGTAATGTTATGCATCAACATCTGCATACGCAAAATGTCAGTATAATGTTTGATTTGGAGACAGTCTCTTTAAAAAGTATCTGATTACATACACTTTTAATGCATAGTACCTAATTTAACTCTTAAAGCGCCAAGAAAAAAATGCATCTGAAAATGTCGCCTGCTGAAGTTGTCTGTTGCAAATAATTGCCTAACATTACTAACGAATTAAGTATAGAAGCAAACAGTGTGGACCCAGAACAGACTGCTCCTATAGGAGCAATCTGATCTGGGTCCACACTGTTTGCCATAGAGGCTTCTTAAACATTTCAGCAGACGAGAAAAGCAGACGACTTTTGTTGTGATTGGCGCATTAAGGGTTAACATATCAAATTTTTTCTACCAACTTGCAAGTACTTGATTCTGTAGCACTAATGTTTTGAATGCTATAACCTCCCATACAACATTTGGTAAAATACATTTTTTGTTATTGTAGATGAACCAAAATATACAAAGAATAATAGCCTGTATTGTGTTACTGACTACGTTTGTAGTGTGAACAACAGTTAATTGGGTACACTAAAAACATTTGCTTGCTGTAAATAAGTGACTGGATTAAACTTACTGTTTTCATTTCTATAAACATTTGTATTTGCACATAGTTTCTAGAGCTTATGAGAATTGCTTTCATGAAGGTCCAAACCATTGTTCTTTGCTATCTCTTGATTTCCATACATTTTGTCATAGTGTCTAGAAGCATATTCTCAATGCTTCTGTACACATTCGAAGTGCTTATTAAAGAATGGACTAAATCTATATCCATAACACTAATTTAAGTCTTATTGTCTTCTTTTGATTGCAAAGCATTTACTAATGACATAGGTTAAGATCAACAACATTTTAAAGCGTAAAATTGCGATTTCTTTCTTAACCATCCGTTTTAACAGATGTTTTGGGTGCTCAAAAGACCCGTCTCATTGAGCCGGTTCTTTTGAGTGCCCATAACATATATTTTGGGTGATAAATAAGAAAAAAAGTTTTTAATTAAGCACTCGCATCTAGATGACTGAAACCACTTTTCTTTTCTTTCCATACATTTCATCATAGTTTTTGAAAGCATATTCTAAGTGCTTCTATGCTTATTCGAAGTGCTTAATTACGTCTATATATATTACTAGGTATTGTTTGTTCTCTTTTGATTGCCATACATTTGCTCATGGTCTCTAAAAGCTTTTTTGCTGGAATAGATGTCCCATCTTTGTCGAAAAATGGCAACCGATGGTCTTCTGCTTTCAGTCCAAGATGATAAAACTTAATAGCCTCATCCATGTTCTGATATTGCGAAAAGTAGTTGATTCCTAATTGGTAGCAAGCATTTGGGTACTTCTGGTCACACTTTGGAGCTGCATCAAGGTATCTATGAAGCATGGCAATGCCGGCTTTTAAGTCAGTGTCCAAATATCCTAGCAGGTACATTGCATCAATGTTTGACGTATCCAGCTCATAACATTTCTTAATAGAGTCCAATGCACGTTCTTCTTGATCAGTCACAACGTACATGGAACTAAGTAAATAATGGGTGTCAATTAATACCATTCTTTCTGCTTTCATTTCTGCCAGATGACGTATACGATCTGCTAGCAATTCAGCTTCAACTATTTTAACTTTGAAAGCTTCATACCTGCTAATGTTTGGGTCACTTTCATGAAACAAGATGCAGAATTTGAAGTACTGGGCATATACATCATTTGGTCGTTTGTCTAATTATTCATTCAACAAAGACATTGTATGCGGTGGTGGACGAAACTGACCATACAAAGCACTATCCACCATATCATGTCCCCAAGAGTAACACTTAAAGGCTGAGTTGAGTAAATCGCAGTCTCCATCAACCTCAACATTTGATTTTCTAAAAGAGCACAATATCGAATGTCCATGACAGTAGTTATCAAAGGCTTGCAAATGCTTTCTAGCGGTAGGTGATGTGGAAGTGAAGAGTAAGTACATCTCACGTTTGATAAGTGGACGTTCGCTTTGATAAATAGATAATGGATCAGACGCCTGCTGCACCTTAGCCATATTCATACTGTCAGTATTTTCTTGCAACAGTCTCAGCATGGGATCTCTTTCCATCTCCTTTTGAAGATTTTCCTGTTCTACAGCAGTTATTAAACTCTCTTTCTTAGGTACAATGGTGATTTCAACTCGCCTAGAAGAAAAGAAAAAGCATACATATTTCATTTCTACATTTCCTTATTATTTGATACACAGCTTTAAAGTTACATTATTTTGTTAAAAAAATAAATAAATACAAAGAATAACTTTCGTGTATTTGTCACTCCACTTGATTATGCTAAAATACTAACCGCTGCGAAGCAAATGAGAGTAAACAAATGAACAGCCCATGGCCAGGAAACGTAACAATCATGCATCTTCTTAACCATTAATCACTACAATATATAATCACAGTAATCGTTCAACCTCACTGAGGAGGTGAATTTCATGATGAACCCCAATTTTAGTTTTTCAAATCTTACAGACTCTTTATTTGGTGTCAAAATGTTTAATATGAATATAAATATAAAAAGCGTAACTAATTATCCCCATGCTTTAAAAAAATGAATGGGATATTGTTATCGCCTCATCAGTCTGTCCTACCATCCGTCTTTCCGTTATGCTATCTCCTCCTAAACCATTGGACGAAATCCAAACAAATTTGGCGTGTTTGTTACTCACATAAATAGGGCGTGCAACAGAAAAATACATTTTGATCCCACCACCTGGGGTCCTCGGGAGGGGTCAAAAGGTCAAATATCATTAAATTTCAATTACAAAGTCCATTTCAAAGATTTTTATACCAAAATTTGTGTGTGTTCTCACAAACAAAAGATACAAAACATATCGAACAGAATTTTCATTCTCTCGCCTAGGCCATGTCCCAGGGGTGGGACTTGTGGGTACTGGGGTTAAAAACTTTAGCTTGGTGATTTGGGATTGCACCCAATCGACTACACGTTCTAGTTTTATTTTTTTTAATTCTAAATGAAAATAAACTTGTTGCTCCAGTCTCTTGAAATGAGAAATAATTTGTATTTTTCACTGCATATTTACCCTCATATTACCTCAAGAAAATGTAATGCTGTGGTTCAGTAAATATACAGGTAAACGTTACATATGCCCACCTTTAAGTCCAAACATAATTGCTCTACTTCTATTTCCCCAAGGACATAGCTTTTAAAATTTGAGGTGCCCCGGGTTTTGAGTCTAAGAAGGTCACACGCTTTCCTAAATAATCTGGAAAAATGGATCCTTCAGAAATAGAGAGAACCTACTATATAAGGAAACAGCAGACTCAGTTTTATTGAGTCTGTTCATGAGAACTAATGGAAAGTTTAACAATTCTTACGTCCCCTAGCACCAACTTAAGCGATATTCTGCTTTCCGTCAGAACCCATTATTCCTGAAGGACCAGAGTATGAAAAAATATCAACACCATATCGATGCACGGTGCGCCTAACTAGGGGTGGGAAAGTGGGTCATGGCACCTAGTTTACAAGGCGAGCAGTATTACCCCTGCTCCACAGGGGCTACTTATCACAGACAGCAGCTCATGGAGCTTCCTAACCAGTGGCCTGAGTCCCATTTATAATAGTGGCATGCCAGGTCCTAGTTAGAATGGTTTGAGCATATTAAGTATGATTAGAAATATCTAGGATTTTATAGCCTATGTCGTGTCCTGACCAGATATACAAACAACAAACTGCGCTAACCCTACAGGTACTGCATCATTTAATTTTATTTTTACTGTGAATGATTGACTGAATATAACATGCAAAATACTTTATTTTTCACTGTGTGCTCGAGCCTCGCTTGATGTTCATGCCAAATAAGCCATGTTCTGCTTGCAGGTGGCCAGGTGTCTTTTTCGATTGTCTCAGAATAAGTGGGCTGTTAAAGTAAGAAAAAAGGGCAAAGATCAGGAATCGATACAATCAAGCACCACATTTGACCCAGGATACCAATGGAAAAGTGACAACGTCACAATTAGGCTCACAAACGAGAGCCAAGAGGTCAGCCCTTTCCCAGCAGGTGACCACAAGGCATCAACAAAAAGACGTGCATGAAAGTATAACAAAACAAGACAAAAATAACATAAATTATCCACAAAAGAAGCACCACCTTTGAACGGTCAGTAAAAATATTTTACTGGAGGGCTCAAACTGGTTTGACGGTGCACCAACCTCACCCTTAGTTCAGATGTCAATCAAGACACAAACACAAAACATAAATAACACAAATGATCCACAAAAGAAGTACCGCCTTGGAACGGTCAGTAAAAATATTTCACTGGAGGGCTTAACCCGTTTAACGGTGCACCAACCTCACCCTTAGTTCAGATGTGGATCAAGACACATAGATGTTTGGTTTGCATGAAATACCCCTTACTTATTAATGCATCATCTCCTAGAACATATAGATCAAGATATAAAAAGGAGATAAAGCAAAGATAAGGACTCAACAGTAAATAAAACTGAATACCGGAGCAAAAGAAATCCAACAGGTAAACCCCAGTGGGCCTGACAACAGCCAAAGCATCAGGCCCCTACCATCTCATCAATAGATAAGTCTTTATGTCGAAACCATCATAAAATCTGAGGTCCGACCCACGGGCATGCAATTAAAGAGGAAAGCAAAGTTGCCAACCGTTAATGGGTTGACCACCAAACATGCAGTCTGCTGCAATACATTAATGTTATAGCCAATCTTTTTATAATGGGAAATTATTTTAATGAACTGCGCTAAAAAATTATTAGAGCCAACAATCTTCTTCAATTTATACACCAAGTCACCATAGAATTCAGGTTCCGAAAGTCCTTGGCGCAAGAGAGATTTAAGTCCAATTTGGAATTCAGATATCAAATCATAGTATCGTCTATAAAATTTAGAAAAGGTTTTAGTTTAAACATATTTTATTTGAAATAACACACAAATAATTACAGTATACATACATAAATCTGTAGACAATATAAAGGATTAGAACGAAAGCAAAGCTTATAAAGTTCTTCTCCCTATCACAGTGTATTTGTTTGCTTTAGCGGAAGTTGAGTATTAGTTTAGCATATTGAGCGGTGGATATTCATTTGAAAACAAAACGAGTACAAGAACAGAAAAAACAAAGAAAACAACATACAGCTTTGTGAGAACATAATGAATAAATACAATAATTATAAAAAAAAATGATAACATCGTCATAAAGGCTAGGAATATCACTTTGGTAGGGGTAGGGGTGGGGGATAAGAGTAGACACCACAGACCAGTTGGAAGGCTGAAAACCTGTAGTATATGTGTACATATGAAAATATCGCCCTAAGGTAGCATGATACTTGATTAGGTAAAACGTTTGGTGTCAAGTATATACTTGTGAACATGTTCCAAAATTGCAATGTTTGCTTCAAGTGATAGTGTTGAACTTCCAAAGAGGAGGAGACTTAGTGAAGGATTCTGGTAAGTAGTACAGGCATTCAAAAGAGTGTTGCGAGGCCCCTGGTAGAATCTGCAGTGAAAGAAATAGTGCTGAGTATCTTCGATGCTTCCACATCGACATAGTGGGGATTCAGTAATATTTTTGTGAAAGAGGTCCATATTTAAAGAACTGCAGCCTGTACGTAAGCGTGCGTGAAGGATTTGGGCTTTCCTGGAACCACAGTAATAATAAGTTGGGACAGATTGAAGATCTTTCTTAAGGAAAGTTTTAAATGATGAGAGAGTGTTTAGCTGCCTTACTTCCACTGGTAGGCTGTTCCATTGCCTAAGAGTCGATGGAAGAAAAGAATTATGATAGAGGCTTGTGTTAGATCTGATAGTATGAATGTCATTTGAGTTCCTAAGATTGTGATGAGAGATAGCGTTCACTTGCTGTGGAATTAAGGAAGACAGATATACAGGTGTGAGTTGATTAAACATCTTATAAAAGAGGGTAATTTTATGATCCTGTCGTCTTCTGTGCAGGGTCTGCCATCCAACTTCTTTATAAAGATTGTCTAAGGAAACGAGTTTTGTTGTGCCAGTAGTGATTCTCGCTGCTTCGTTTTGGATCTTGTCAAGTTCATTCTTTTCATACTGGGTGCAGTTATCCCATATTACATCCCCATATTCAAGAAGTGGCCTGATAAATGTTAAATAAATAGTTTCAAGAGACTTGCGATCCAGCTTGAATTTGAGTTTGCGCATAATATGAATTCTGAACCAAGCTTTCTGCTTAATATAATCAATATGTTGATGCCAGCTGCAATCGTTAGAGAAGTATAAGCCTAAATGTTTGTGAGAGGAAACTTCTTGAATTTGGACATTTTGCATATATAAAGGTGGGTGAATTGGCTTATTGATTTTGCGAGAGATTAGAAGAGATTCGTTTTTGGAAGGGTTGAAAGTTACTAACCAGATAGCAGCCCAACGAGAGAGTTTTTCAAGATCAGAATTAAGACAAAGAGCAGCTGTTGTAGGATTATCTACTATGATGAAGAGACTAGTATCATCAGCAAATAAACGGATATTGGATCCAATATTTTTAACAATATCATTGATGTATAATAAAAACAATAGAGGGCCAAGTATAGAGCCTTGTGGCACGCCAGCTTTGATGTAAACCCATTCTGAGAGACTGCCTGGAAGCACTACACGTTGGCGGCGTCCTGAGAGGTAGCTTTGAAACCATCTTAGGACGTCTCCTGAAACACCAGCAGCTTTAAGTTTGTAAATAAGTCCTTCATGCCATACACGATCAAAAGCTTTGCTAATGTCGCAGAAGACAGTCCGTACCTCTTTACCAGCATCAAGTGCTTCTGTGAAGATATGGTATAAATATACAAGTTGGTTAACAGTTGAGTCACCTGGGATGAAGCCTGATTGCAAGGAAGATAACATGTTATTGTCTTGGAGATGATTATAGAGATATTTAAAGACAAGTTTTTCAAATAATTTTGCTACAGAATTTAGCAGAGATATAGGCCTATAATTAGAAACAAGAGACAGGTCACCTTTCTTATGTACAGGGGTTACATTTGCATCTTTGTAGGGCGATGGGAATAGAAAAGGTTTTGTGAAGTTTATGATACCGATAGCCTTGTTTAAGGAGTTAGCAATTTATTGCGAGTATTGAAGTCAGCAACCCAAATTCATGAAACAAACAACAAAAGCATGTTGTTTTGTTGACATGCTGCGTTTTGGAAACTAGATATAGAACATATTTTTAGTAAAGGTACATGTATCTACATTTTCAGGCTTCAGTATTAGTCATTGAACCTTACATTTGTCATCAAGCCACGCCCTATTTATGTACAGATAGGGAATAGTAAAAAGCAATGAGTGAGGTGTGGGGTGTGTGTGATGGGGGGGGGGGGGTCCTGAAAACTTGTTTTCGTCACCATCGTAGGTAGTAAGGGCGCCACTATAACTGTAAACAAAGATTACGTAACAAAACGTCATTGGCGGCCATTTGGTTCTATTTTTAGTAACTAATTTGCATATAAGGACATGTGAAGATGTATGTAGGATGTGCATGGTCGACGGCTATTGTGGTTGATGTCATCGACATTTTGTTTCTATTTTAGTTACTGTTTTCATACACGCTTAGACCTGCTTGTCTATATTTAGACATTGATTATGAAGTGTACAAAATTTCTGTTTTAATGACCACTATATCGACTGCAAAGAGCAATAAAATTCACCTGACTATTTCTACGGTCCCTTATTACCACACAAAATGAATGCTTATTGACATAAAGACTGTATATGTACGATAAATACCTATCCAGCCTCAGCTGTTGACTCAGAAGTAAAGAACCAAAGGAAACAAATACCTACCCATCGACTTTCTACCTTGGGGCCACTATGGGCGCAGATGAAGTGATACTCTGTAAGACTATATATTTGAGTGCAATGAGGTAATATTACGTAATCTTTGTTTACAGTTATAGTGGCGCCCTTACAACTAACGTATTTCACAGACGGCCGTACAGACCTCCATAGAAAAGCAATTTGACCCTTTTTGAGGGTCCAATTGCTTCTAGAGGGAGGTCCGCACTAGAATTTCTAAGAAAACCTGTCCCAATCCTTTGTCCCCCTCTCGATCCGCCCATGTCTTTAGAAACCTATATTCCAGAAGGACAAGGATATATGAAAAGATATCAACACTATGATCGAGTACATGGAGAAATTCTATGAAATTCATGTGACACATCGACAGATGTTGCAACCTATAACTAATCTTGAAAAATCTATTTTAAATATTTTATCATATTGCTCCTTCAGACAACTGTAATGCCTGTGTAAACTCAACTAACGTCTATGATATTCACAATAGATAAGTCAAGATTAAATAGTTATACTATACGGTGCGAGTTTTTCGCAATTTTGTATAAAACAAGTTGGCCGCCAATAGGTTAGGTTTGGCAAATAGGTTGTTTTTATGGCAGCATTCCTTTACTTTTGTTATTATTATAATAGGTCTTGTTTAACAAAACTTAGAGTCAGCAGAATCAGGGTGGGTAGTCACGTGGTTTCTGTTAGGATACACTGTACGGAAAAATGGCGGACTTCTTTCCACACCGAAGTTTTAAGCAAAAGTTCTGCGTGTTTTTTCATCTTTACACAGAAAGTTATACACCATTTTCCAGCCCCCATTTTTCCCGATCCAACGATGCCAGGATATCCTCATAAAGCTTCTTACTCTGAGAACAGACTCTGTCACAAATTTTTAGCGGCGAAGATCGGGCCTGAATTTGGAAATAAGCTGTACGGACAACATTTGTGACAGAGTTAGTACTCAAAGTAAGAAGCTTAAAGATGCTATCCTGGTAGCGTTTGATAGGGGAAAATGTGGGCTGGAAAATGGTATATAACTTTCTGGGTATAGATGAGAAAACATAGAGAAATCTTCCTACATTCGATCAGAATGTCCGTACAGTGTATTCGAACATCCGTACAGTGTATCCAAGCAAAAACCACGTGACTACCCACCCTGAGAATAGGTGTTTGAAAAGATTATTTGATATTTGGTCAGATTGCATTATCGAGCATGAGCTTTTGCGAATGAACCTCCGCTTCTAGATAAAATGTCTGACCACTAAAATCTAGACCTTTAAGATACTGGGTAGGTCTTTATAGGGCTTTACCAAACAATAAAGTACCAACATTTTGTGTGCTCCCTAAAATATTGATGTTTTTCAATAAGCCACACAACAGACTGACATGCCTATGGTAGAGAAGACTCAGCCTCTCACATTAGCCAAAGACAAATAATCTATCTTTTATTTCACAGACAAAAATGAAATAATATAGGATTCATGCTTGTTTCCAACTTGCACTGGGCAGTTCTGTTTCAATGTGTGTTTAACACAGAAAAATGTAGCTACGGTTTGACACATTTTATAAAGCCATAATGAAATATGCACCTTTGGCACAGTGCAGATCAAACTTATTTTCAAAAAGGTCCATTCATAAGTTTCCTATGAGAATTTTGTTAAAAATTCCCAATATATTCAGACCAAATACTCTGGCGACAAAGTTTTCAATGGACCAATAAGATTTGAAGAATCTTGGCCAAGGATCATCAAATAAAATATAGTATAATATATAATGCAAAATTATTTTTAAATCGGCCCAGTAAAGCTTACTACTATGTTCAGTTTTGATGAGAGCACAGTATGGCCCCTCGCCATGAGGTATATGCAGGTCACGCACTGAGGCCAATTTCCTGAAATAAGCCAATAATTGATATGCTTTTGTCAAAGAGATATCAAAAGTTTTTTTTTCTTTTTTATTGTCATGGCAACCAGCATCATGGTGGGAATAGAAATCTTTGAAGAACTTAAAAGACCACACTAGGATCTCCACTGTAAAGTATGGTGAAATTCGGAGGATATGTAAACTGACTGACAAAAGAAACGCTTCATAAAAACTGATTTTGAAGCACTTATGAAAAGCCAGGATCATGCTATATTTATAAGTGAAGTTTGAAGGCTAGAGTTCAGGTATCGTTTAGCATTGTTATTACAGTTTATGCCAGACGTTTGACGTAATGATGTCATTAGCTATAAAGAGGCTTTACAGCCACACCACATACATGTAACAGGTTACCAAAAAGGTGCTTAAATTTATAAATATTTGCTACCTTGGAATCAAAATGAAGGCAATGCAAAATTATTATTGTTCAATTCAGGAATATCATACCACATATATGTCGTTTTAAATTTTTAACAAAACTAAGAAAAAAGACATCAATTTTCCATGTTTTGATTTTACCCATTGAATTTTCTCGGACTGTACATTTTGAGGCACAACATTAACATGCCTTTAAAAGTAAAAATTATCCAAATTTACATTTATTACCTTATGTATAAACATTGATGTGATATGGCTTTGAATTTTAATGTAGCGTTTCTTTTGTCAGTCAGTATATATTGATGACACTGATAATGAACAGACGCATAACGGAAGTCCTAACCTAGAGCATATGGCAAAGGTTAGCTAAAAGAGGATTATCTTTAGTTTTAAAATAAGTTCACAAAAATATATTATGATCCTCATAATGCGGGTTACCAAAATTATACATAATGTTCCATTCGACTGAACAAATTAGTCATTATAATTGTACCTATTAGCATACTCAAAAATTGCAGTCATTTAGTAAGAGTGCTTGAATGGAAAATTGGGATTTTTCTGACTTGACTGGGGCCAGTCTAATACCTCCAACTGAAAATAAAAGATACTCTTATTTTTTCTTGTGCATCATTTTTTCAGAACTGAGGCCAGTCTAGACTTTAAGTACCATCCAATACCATCAGTATGTCTAACAGTTTGGATTTGGATGACAACCAACATTTTGCTAGTCTGATTATGGTCTGAAAGGTTATCAGTGAGACTAGCATGCAAAGGGTTCATACATTTCATCTGGTACACGACCTAAGTAAATGGACCTTTTATCTAAATCAAAAGAGATGTCAGACTTTATGAATTTATGCATTCACAAATCATCTCTGGGCACCACATAAAGAATTTACTTGACTATTTGCCTCTTCAAAATCCATGCATCTGTAAATTGTTTAATTTCATTGTTTTTAGGGGAGGTGGCACTTGGCAAAGCCATCATTATTGCTAATTTGCTCTGAGTATTATTCTCTTCAACAGAATAGTGGCTAAATGTCATACCAGGTCAGCTTAGGTCAATCTTAGAAGAACATGATGCAATCAGAATTTCACCCATAGACTGGGAAACCAGAAATCTATATTTACAAATGACAAATCTATATTTACAAATGACATCAGTTAAATTTTAGACAGAGATCCCATGATTGGTTACATTTGGTCACATGCTCCTCCATGTTACAGCTCTAATTCTCACCTTATATATTGTGGTTAGGTGCACCTAACCAATGACACGAAAAAAATATCCAATTCTGGGGTTTGGGTCATGTTCCCAAAATGCTGAGAGAAAACAACCTGTATTTAATCTATATCGCAGTACAGGAAGTTCATTTCATTAATCCGAATTGTTTGTTTGATTTGATTCTTTACGTCCCATCAACAATCTTTCAGTTAAACAGGGATGGGTCTCCCTGGGTTGAACCAGTACTAAGCTAGGATAAATGTGTCTTGCTCAAGGACCACAACGCAGTGACGCCGGTGAGGCTCGAACCCGCGGTCCCTCGGTCTCGAATCAAGCACTCTACCACTGAGCCACTACGCTCCCTAATCTGAATTGTGTTTACGAGACAGCTCCAAGGGTAGGAAATCTGATCATAAATAAAAACTTTCTTGGCACTTGAATGAATTCTAGGAGTAAAGTAAACAGACCACCTCTGAAATGTAATCAGTAGATCCATTCATCGTAAACGACTAATGGTAAACAGCCTGGCACCCCGCCTCGCACCAGTCCGAAAGTATGACAATTCACAAATCATTATTTCAGTCATGTATTGTTGTATGTGTAAATATCTTTTCTTTTGAAAGCAGGCAGATGTTATGATATTGGTATTAGCTGCCTACCTAGCTGCCTGCCTGGGACAAACATACTTTCCCCTTTGTTTAGAATATGACATGTTCAGATGATGCGTAACATTCATGTAGAATTGGAGTCTCTAAAAAATATATGTTCTATCATAGCTCTTTTGAATATATTCAAGGAAGTTGCTAGTTTATCTGCTGTAGGGACCTCAGGGGCTGAGAATCTTAATTAGCCATGTGTTGATTGGTACGCATCATTTTTCTCATATTTGTAAAAGATTTATGGCCCGAATTTCATTCACAATTTTGTTTCCAAGACTTGTTATAACTTACATTGTTATAATTGTATATAATTATGCCACTATAAATCTTCCATGAAGTATTACTGAGAAACGACACCGGAAGTCAGACAATTTTAGCTGAGAAAAATATAGCAAGAAGTGAGCAAAGCTCACATACCCCCGGCGGTAGCCATCAGAGGTTGTAACACGTTCAGAGAAAAGGCAAAAATGTCAAAGATTTCATAAATTAATCCAAAATCAAGTAGTTTCTAAGAAAACTTTGATGAAAAATGTCCATATGTGTTATATAAGAGTGACAGAGGGAAAAATTGAAAATTTGAAAAAGGCAAAATGAGGATTAGCACCTTATCGGTTAATTTTCATTTACACAATACACTTTGCCTACCTGAAAGTGTAAACAAAATTTCATAATCCTAAATCAAGTAGTTGCTGAGAAAACTCTGACAAAAAACGACGATATGTGTTATATAGGAGTGACAGAAGGAATAATTGAAAATAATATAAAAGCACCGCAAGCACTGCATAATACCCTGCCACTGCTGGGGGCACCAAAAGTTATTTTGTGAGATATATAATGCCTAAATAGCAACAGAACTGAGATAGACAGTGATATGACATCCTTAGTCACAATATGTAACCTTTGATGGTCAACATATCTGTGACGTTTCATTCAGATACTCCATATAGTAAATGAACTACAGGTCAAAAACCATTTTTCAGATCAATCAAGGGCGGATAACTCATGAACTGGAAAGGTAAGGGTGACCGTCCTTACTAAAAATATGTAACCTTTGATGTTCAACATATCTGTGAAGTTTCATTCAGATATTCCATATAGTAAATGAACTACAGGTCAAAAACCATTTTTCAGATCAATCAAGGGTAGATAACTCATGAACTGGAAAGGTAAGAGTGAAGATCCTTAGTCACAATATGTAACCTTTGATGATCAACATATCTGTGAAGTTTCATTCAGATATTCCATATAGTAAATGAACTACAGGTCAAAAACCATTTTTCAGATCAATCAAGGGCAGATAACTCATGAACTGGAAAGGTAAGAGTGATGGTTCTTTGTCACAGTATGTAACCTTTGATGTGAAACATATCTGTAAAGTTTCATTTAAATATTCCACATAGTAAAGGAACTACGGGTAAAAAACATTTTTTAATTCAATCAAGGGTGGATAACTCACAAACGGGAAAGGTAAGAGTGACGGTTCTTAGTCACAATATGTTACTTTTGATGTGAAACATATCTGTGAAGTTATATTCAGATATTCCACATAGTAAAGGAACAATAGGTCAAAAACCTTTTTTCAGACCTATCAAGGGCAGATAACTCACAAACTGGGAAAGTCAGAGTGACGGTCCTTAGTCACAATATGTAACCTTTGATGTGCAACATATCTGTGAAGTTTCATTCAGATATCATGAACAGTAAAGGAATAACAGGCCAGAAACCATTTTTCCAATACGAAAAAGGGCAGTAACTCCATTAAAAATGGACGGATTTTGCCCATTAACAATCCCATACCACTCATCGCCGATAACATTTGTAATATTTGTGGGCTGAGACACTCAGAACAACTATGATATGGTTATAGAACTTTATATAGGTATGAATACAACAAGATCTATCTAACAACTACTGCAGGTATCCGAGAGGCTGTAATCAAATATAGCACTTGAGAATGTTATAGACTTGCAAGATATACTACATATCTTTACATCTCCCTCTTTAAGATTTTGATTAATTAAAGTTATTAAATTTGAAAATTTTAAGTTTTCAGTAATGATCTATACTTCTGTATGTTTGCAGCAAGTCTATCAAATTTTTGTCTGAAACAATATTCTCACAGTTTCCGTTACAAATCCTGAGGTCAGTTTATCTATAATCAAGGATTAATGTATTTCTTCATGGAAAGTGGTTTTATCAGTAACTTAGGTCTGTAAGCTGTTTGCTCAAAGAATATTATCACTGTTATCAGTAAAGAGAGTATTAATGGTTTACATTATAACTAAGATTCTGTCTATTTCACTATATACAAAATAAAACATTCAATTACCAGGGCTGGCTTTCTTGAGAAAAGATTTTCATTCAGAAAACAAGAATTTTTCTCATCTTCTGCCGAATCTAGAGAAAAGTACCTTATGGCTCAGACGGTTGTCAAAGCAAAAATGTACCTTACAAGACAATATAAGCACACCTGATAATTCTATGCTTTACCGTAGTACCTCTTGTAAAGATTACGTATCTTTACCACTTATTTGATCATATGGGGATTATTGTGCCCCATTTATTCACTGACACAATATAATCCAGTTTCAGAATCACTTCATCATGGAATAATCTTCAAATCGTTTGGGTAATTTCACTTCTCTGCCGCTTGATGTGTATTTCTTTGAATCATCCTGTGGAACAGTATTTGAAGATTGTTCATCTGAACTTGAATTATTGTTATTCGACACTTCTTGCTGGCAATCATAGAAGATTTCGGGTTCATCAGAGCGATTTTCAGTCGTTTTCATCAGATGTCTCCTGTTTCTTCTTAGCTTTTGCCCTCTTTCTGTTTGTATCACATATGACCTATGAGTTTTGGCTTTGCTTTCAACTGTAGCAGGTTCCCATTTATTTTCGTTTCGTACTCGAATCTGATCATCTGGGTTGAGCTGCTGCAATGGTTTAGCTCCACGATCGTAATAGAATTTCTGTGTATGCTGTTTTTCTTTCAACGCATTTTGTACTTTTACTCCATCGTACTGAGGATTCAGAAGCTTTTCATTTACAGGTAACTGAGTTCGAGCCCTTCTCCCCATTAGCATTTGTGTTGGAGATAAATTTATACCTTCAATTGGCGTATTTCTGTATTCCAGTATTGCTAAATATGGATCAGAGTTACTCTTCTTTGACTTTTTCAGTAGATTCTTACATATTTGTACGTATTTCTCTATAAATCCCATACTTTGAGAATATCTTGGAGATGAAGTAATATGTTCAAATCCATAACTGTTAGCAAAGTCTCTAAACTCACTGCTCGAGTAAGCAGGACCATTGTCACTCTTAAGTATGACCGGAATTCCGTATCTGGAAAAGTTTTCTTTCAGAATATTAATAACAGTTTTGCTGGAACTGCTAGAAATTTTCTTTACTTCAAAGAACTTTGAAAAATAATCGGCTATGACAATATATGTATCCTTGTCTAGCTCAAACAAATCTGTTGCACATATTTCCCATGGTTTTGTAGGAATTTCATGCGGTAACATTGGTTCTTTTTGCTGCATTCCTCTAAATTCATTGCAAATTGAACATTGACTAATAATGTCCTTGATCTGCGCACTCATTCCAGACCAAAAGAAAACGTCTTTCAATCTGTTTATGCACTTATTTATACCCAGGTGACTTTTCTGGTGTATTTGCTCAATTATAGCTTTTTGCATTGACCTAGGAACTATCACTTTTTCACCCTTAAGCAATAATCCGTCAAAATATGAAATTTCATCTCTAAAATTCCAATATTGGGTTATCCGTGGATTTATCTGTCTCTTGTTCTCGGGCCATCCCCGTGAAACAGTGTCCTTAAGGATATTTAATTCCATGTCTTTAAGTGTTTCTTCCTTCAATGCAGAAAGTTTTGACTGTGAGCATGGCAAGTTTTCTATGGAGAACATACTATATTTCTCATCGCAGATGGGAGTTTCATCTTTACTTATGCATGCTCTGCTTAACATATCAGCTATGTATAATTCACGTCCGCTTTTATACTGTACTTTCAAATTGTATTTCTGTACCTTCAACATCATTCTTTGTATTCTAGGTGACATTTGAGATAAAGGCTTCTTGAAAATACTTTCTAAAGGACGGTGATCTGTTTCAACATGTATAGGTCCTTTAGCATATATGTATTCGTGAAATTTGGTTGCTCCGAAGACTATTGCTGCCATCTCTTTCTCTATCTGTGCATAGTTCTGTTCACATTTATTTAAAGATTTTGAAGCATATGCGATTGGATGTCCATTTTGAAGAATACACGCTCCTAGTGCATCTTTTGAACTGTCCACAGATAGCACTATATCTTCTTTCTCGTCATAATATGCTAAAACAGGTGCGGAAGTTATAGCTCTTTTGAGCTCATTAAAGCTTTGCTGCTGAGCTTCCTCCCAATGCCAAGCAATGTCTTTTTGCAAGAGTTGTCTTAGCGGTTGGTTTATTCCTGATAGATTGGGAATGAATTTTCCAAGATAGTTTACAGTTCCCATAAATCTTTGAAGTTCTGTTCTGTTCTTGGGCTCTGGAATTTCCATTATAGCTCTCAATTTCTCAGAACTAGGCTTCAAACCATTAGATCCAAATGTGTGTCCAACGTATGCAACTTCTGTAAGTCCTATTTTGCATTTTTCTCTGTTTAGCTTCATATTAGC
Source organism: Loripinus fragilis (assembly GCA_964019695.1). Taxonomy (NCBI): domain Eukaryota; kingdom Metazoa; phylum Mollusca; class Bivalvia; order Lucinida; family Lucinidae; genus Loripinus; species Loripinus fragilis. The sequence goes on from OZ026518.1 coordinate 99,295,236, forward strand.
TTGTCTTATCCGTTCTAAAACTGCACAAAGACGTCTGTTATGTTCTTCCTTATCCTGACCCCATATCAAGATATCATCCGCAATTACCTCACAGCCGTCAATATTTTCTAATATTTGAGAGATTGTCCTTTGAAAAACCTCACTTGAGCTTTTAATACCAAAGGGTAAACGCAAATATTTATATCTTCCAAACGGAGAGTTGAACGTTGTGTATTTCTGACTGTCTTTTGTCAAACGTATTTGCCAATAACCATTTGATGCGTCAAGAACGCTGTAGATTTTAGCATTCTTTACTTTGGCTGCGACTTCTTCAACTGTTTTCATTGGAAAATGTTCTCTTAAAATGCTTTTGTTTAGTTCTCTTGGATCTAAGCACAATCTAACACTCTTGTTTGGTTTCTCAACAACAACTAAAGAATTCACCCATTCTGTAGGTTCTGTAACTTTTTTAATGACCCTCATTTTCTCAAGTCTGTTCAATTCATTTTTCACTTTATTTTTCAATGCATACGGAATTTTTCTTGGTGGATTGACAACAGGTTTAGAGTTTTTATCCAAACGAATTTTATACTCTGTTGATAAACAACCCAGTCCTTCAAAAACATCGCTATAACTGTCAAGAATTTCTTCTGATGAAGCTGTCCTACTGTTTGAATTTAAGCTGTATAATCTAGAAATTAAGTTTAATTCCAAACATGCTTTAAGTCCAAGGATTGGTATCGATTTGTCCTTCACAATTTCAAATTCCATTGGAATGTACTTGTCTTTTGTAGATACAAGCAAAGTAGCTTTCCCCACAGTGTTTAATCTATGACCTGAATATGATACTAATCTTGATTTTGATGCTTTAAGTGGCTTACGGCTAATCTGTTTATATACATGATATGGCAATACATTGCACTGTGCACCCGTATCAAGTTTCATGTTGACTGTTTTTCCACATATTTTCATGTTTACTTTCCAGTCTTTCACATTCTGTTCAGTTTCTACTGAGTCCAAGAATATGTCTGAATCATAGTCATTTTCTTGCAGTTCATGCATTTTCTTGTTTTTACACACTGTAGAAAAATGGTTCTTCTTTTTACAATTATGACAAAGTTTACCAAAAGCTGGGCACTTACGTGGTTCATGTTTATACCCACATTTTCCACATTTCTGTTTTATTGTAGATCCAGCAGGCTTATTGTCTGTATTTTTCACTGACTTGCTTTTCACAATGTTCTTTTTGACAAAGTCCACATTGCTACCATTTGCTCCACTTGACGTACTCTGAATGACTTTCATTTGTTGTGATGAGGTTTCTGCTGCACGGCAAACATCTATTGCTTTCTGCAAGGTTAATTCTGTTTCCCGCAATAATCTGCTTCGTACAGAGTCCTTTATTACACCACAGACGAGTCTGTCCTTGATGAGGGAATCTGTTAAGTCTCCAAATTCACAAGATTTTGACAAAATCCTGAGTTCTGTGACATATGAATCAACTGATTCTCCATCATTCTGGTTCCGTGTGTTGAACTTGTGTCTCTCATAAGTAAGGTTACTCTTTGGGCTGCAGTATTTTTCAAACTTTGACAAGACTTTGTCAAGTTTCTTGTCATCCCCTGGAGTGTCACCTTCTTGATTCCATCGAAACGTATTGAAAATTTCAATCGCATCAGGCCCTATAACATGTAATAATGTGGCACACTTCACTTCCTCTTCTGAATTACTTATTCCAGCTGCAGTTAAGTAAATCTGAAATTGTTGCTTGAATTTCCTGTAATTTTCTTTCAAATTTCCCACTTCTGACACCATGTAATATTTGTGGGCTGAGACACTCAGAACAACTATGATATGGTTATAGAACTTTATATAGGTATGAATACAACAAGATCTATCTAACAACTACTGCAGGTATCCGAGAGGCTGTAATCAAATATAGCACTTGAGAATGTTATAGACTTGCAAGATATACTACATATCTTTACAACAATATGTATGCAAAATTTGAAAAAATTCCGTGAATAAATACTCAAGTTATCGATCGGAAATGGTGAGCACGGACGGACGGACGGACGGACGGACAGACGGACAGACACCGAAGGGTATAACATAATACCTCGCCACACTTTAGTGGCGGGGTATAAAAAGAAGGCAAAATGAGCTTTAGCATCTTTATTTTCATTTACACAATTCACTTAGCCTACCTGAAGTTGTACACTAAATTTGAAAACACTGGCTCTTATAGGAGCCGAGAAATCTGTGACAGAAATTTTTATTGGAGAGAAAGAAAAATGATAAATAAAGGGACTGATAAGCAATATGTGGCTGTTCTTTTGTTACACAATACAACTTATCACTATGAAGCTTTGTACCAAATTTCAGAATCCTAACTCAAGTAGTTGCTGAGCAATCTTTGACAGAAAAAAAGTCTATATATATATTATATAAGAGTGAAAGAAGGAAAAAAAGAAAAATTGAAAAAAGAAGGCAAAATGAGGATAAGCATCTTAATTTCCATTTACACAGTACACTTTGCCTTCCTGAAGGTGTACACAAAATTTGAAAACACTGGCTCCAATAGGAGCTGAGAAATCTGTGACAGAAATTTCCATTGGAGAGAAAGAAAAATGAACAAATAAAAGGACTGAACAGCAATATGTGGCTTTTCTTTTGTTACACAATACAACTCATCACTATCAAGCTTTGTACCAAATTTCAAAATCCTAACTAAGTGGTTGCTGAGAAATCTTTGACAGAAAAAATGTCCATATATGTATTATATAAGAGAGAAAGAAGGAAAAAATGAAAATTTGAAAAAAGAAGGCATAATGAGGATAAGCATCTTAATTTCCATTAAACAGTACACTTTGCCTTCCTGAAGATGTACACAAAATTTGAAAACACTGGCTCCAATAGGAGCTGAGAAATCTGTGACAGAAATTTCCATTGGAGAGAAAGAAAAATGAATAAATAAAGGGACTGATAAGCAATATGTGGCAGTTCTTTTGTTACACAATACAACTCATCACTATCAAGCTTTGTACCAAATTTCAGAATCCTAACCCAAGTAGTTGCTGAGAAATCTTTGACGGAAAAAAAAGTTTACAGACAGACAGACAGACAAACAGACAAACAAACATAATTACAGAAAATGCAAAAACTATATACCCCCTATATACTTCGTACCGGGGGTATAATGACAGAGAGAAAGGGAAGAAGAACCAGTTTAAGGGTTCACTAGTCCCTTAAACTCAAGTAAGAACTCAAGTAAGATTAACATGTAGACTAAGCTTTTTGTGAAAGCTTATACTTGTACTATTCATAAGATGAGGTCATTGGAAATTCCTAGTTTGGTACCCAGCGTCTCTTTATCTACTCAAAATTGACAAGACAGAGGCGGAGAGGCAGGGTAACAGACTAGGAAAAAGCTTTTATTTCTCTACTTTCGCTTTCAATTTTTTTATCTACCTAGTGTGAAAAGGCACCCAGTGTGAGAGTCCATAAGCAGCGAGCTATGAATAATATTGACAGAAGATTATAAAACTACAAGGTATTTAGACACTACGCCGTTTTAAAAATATTTATTGAATAATTTAATAAATTAGGGCTTTTTGTCGAAGATCAGTACAGCAAAAGAAATTAACTAGATCTAAATGCAGCCAGCTATTTTTATGCTAGTGAAACGTCATTCAAGTTTCAAAGGTGACAAGGCAAGTTTTTCCACCCTCATTCGGTCCCATGCTATTTTTTTGGTACATTATTATTGTTGCGATTAAAAAAAATAAGACAATAAGTTTTAAGACACTCAGCTAAAGTGAAGTAAATCTAGATTTTGTAAGTCGATCAGATTAGAATGTTAAGCTCGACTTAATGTTAATTTTATCCTACGCTTCTTTCTGCAATTAAACTTATACATGTTATAATCATAATGTTTATTATCCATACCCGTCTTGACTTGAAAGAAGGGAGATTACTGCATTGAGGTCATTGGAAATTTTCTTTCTCTACTTTCGCTTTCGTTTTGATCTGTTTAGTCCATATAAGCAGTGTTTGTCAGAGGAATAGCTTTCCTTTTAAAATATACGTTTTAAAATATTTCTGATAGAATTTAACAAAAAACATGATCACATATATCACATATCGGGAAGTACAGCCAGCATATCATTATTGATGACAATCTGGAAAAATCAAACCAGTGATTGAACACAAACTGCAGAACAGAGTACTGGAGTATAAGAAATAAATTAATTAAATGAATTAATAACAAGGCTGTTTTGACATACAATGCCCTGAGCAATCTAGCACTGGCATATAAATTCGACTGACATCTTGTAACAGAAATCTTAAGTCATCAGAAAATGGCTCATTAAATGGTACCAAAAACCTGGACGTCATTTTACACCAGGTCTTGTCAATATCAATGCTACCAAGGCAATTTGTTCTCAAAATACTGAGCGGAAACAAAGTTATGACGGACGGAATGATGGACGGACGGAATGACCGGGACAACTTAAAGCCAGTATAGCCCCATTTTTTCAAAGCTGGGCTATAATAAGTCACTGAACGAAAAATGTATCATGCAACACAATCTAATTTTATTAGTAAATTATGGCACAATAGTCCGCATGCTTGGTGATTAACCCAATCACAGTTGATAACTTTGCTTCCGATTCAGACATTTGTTTGGGTTGCACAACAGCCTTTTCATCTGTTGCTTGGCGCATTGTGATTGGCCTGATGTTGTTTTTGTTTTATTTTGCTACAAATTTGGCACCACAGTGATAACTAGAATTGTCAGATAATCTGACTATATAAACATGTAGTTCCGCCTCTGCGCATTTCATGATGCACGCTAAAGGGCCAAGGGTGCATAAAATCCCAATCAACATCAATCAAGGCCACAACTCTGCTGCAAATTTGCGAAAAATCATGCATACCAATTCCAATCTTTTGTTTGTCAATGCACATACAAAATTGGCCGAATTCCATCCACTTGTTATCAAAATATTGAGCGACATCAACCAAGGGCTATAACTCTGTTACAAATTTAACATGTAGAATTGGAGTCTCTAAAATGAAATATGTTCTTTCACAGCTCTTTTGAATATATTCAAGGAAGTTGCTAGTTTATCTGTTGTAGGGACCTCAGGGGCTGAGAATGTTAATTAGCCATGTTTTGATTGGTACGCATCATTTTTCTCATATTTGTAAAAGATTTATGGTCCGAATTTCATTCACAATTTTGTTTCCACTCAAAATATTGAGAACATATGGATAGAACTTTGCCAAATTTTGTATATGCATTGATATTGACAAGATCTAGGTGGGATTGTTACGCATCATTTTTCTCAAATTTGTAACAGAGTTCAGGCCTTTGATTGATGTCAGAATTTTGTTTCCGCTCAATATCATGAGAACAAATGGATAGAATTTCACCAACTTTTATATATGCATTTATATTGACAGGATCGAGTTTGGAATTGTTGCTTATATGTAACAGAGTTATGGTTCTTGATTGATGTCAAAATTTCGTTTCCACTCAATATCTTTAGAACCAATGGACAGAATTCGACCACATTTAGTATATGCATTGATATTGACAGGATCTAGGCTGGAATTGTTACTTTTCATTTTTTGCAAATTTGTAACAGAGTTATGGCCCTTGATTGACTTCAGAATTTTGATAAAACTTTTCCATATCTACCTGTCTGTCTGACTGATAATTATCATTATCATACCACATGTAAATTATCTCATGGACTTGCCCCAAATTATTCTTCAGGTTTCATTTCATGATGTACGCTGAAGGCAACTTCCTGGGTAGTAGCAGTAGCAGCGACAATGAGAGTGGATATGATGATTCACCTGATGACGACGATGATGTAGGAGCTACGGTTATTACTGTTAATGGAAAAATATTAACTGCAGGTAAAGTAAAGCAGGCCCCGAGGTTATGAAACTTTTTTCGTGCTCAACTCAACTGGGAATGGAATTTATTATGCTTATAAATGTTAAAATGCCAATAATGAATTGTTGGCATTTTAACCTTTATAAGCATGATAAATACAACATCTAAGAGTTTGTAAGCAAGAAAGGTCTTTATTTTTCCGCATTTTGTTTTTATTAGCATTTGAAATTTCAAGCTTAGTTTAGTTGAGCATGAAAAAAGTTTTATGCCCTCGGGACCAGGTTTGAATAGTTAGTCGACAACTACAGTCATCCCTCGATAACTCGAACTCTGATCGTTCGAAGTACCAACTTTAGTCCAGTTTCATTGGGGATATATAAATTTCAGAAATCTAGGTAGGAGTGCGTAAATATAAAGATGATTTTCTTATTTTTCAACCAAAACATCTATGTTGTGGAAGGCTACTCAAAAGAACCCCCTGATGAATGAGGCGGTATTTTTGAGTACCATATGTTTTCAGGCCTTATGTTACAATATGGATAAGAAATTGAGCCGTGACATGTGGTTTCCAACAATGTGGCATTTTGACAAGTGTAGACTCAGGCAAGCCTGTGCAGCCTCCTTTTAAGCTTAGAAACTCAAAATGATGTTCTGTCAGTAGCTTAACACTCATAGGATATTCAAACGACTAGCAAAGGCTCTGATCAGACTGTGCATATGCACAGGCTGATCTGAGGCTTTGTTGGTCGCACATACCACATTGTTGGAAATCTGCTGCGGCTCAATTAATAGTATTTTACACTCTCTATTTAAAGACCTATTTATATTGTATCCAGACTGTATCATATGGAGTAACAAAACATTTATGTTGGTAGGAATTTGCACGACCAAGAAGAAATTTGACTCTGTCTTTTATATGTATTTAGTATGTCTGTCCGTTGGTTATAGCGAAAACGTCTACAACACAGAAATTAGTTTACTTTACTAGGAATTATTTGATATGTTTCTCCATAGATGGACAAGAACTAATAAGATCTAGTGACATTGCAAAACATCCTGTCCGTCCGTCGGTCTGTTTTCAATTAACGAAAACCTAAGTGACAAAGAAACAAATCCCAGTTTATAAACTCTGTAATAGATTAGTACATGTATGTATGCTCTTGTTTGTACACATGTAAGGGGTTGTAAAATAAAATATATCTAAACGAAAGAATGAGTTTATTCATAGGTGTGACAATGACTAAAACATAGGCTGGTCCATTTGGTGCTCCTATATCATTTTCCTTTTGGATTCTTTAACAAAGTTTCCTCCTATTTGACAGACGAGGCAACACGTCGTTTAGGAAACATCCAGATCGGAAGTGGGCGGTGTATGGTGGTTGGTGCAAAGCCAAAGTGGGAACATAAACGACACCATGAAAGAACCAGAAAGGAGAAGGCAAAAGAAAAGCCAACCTGTCACATTGGTATGTATTTCATCAGCTTTTCTAGGCAAATTATATATAAATATACTATGCACAATAAATTGAGCAATTGTTTTGTATGGGTGAGCCCATCCATATCAGATCTCGAATTTCATTTGCTGTCATGAAGATACAAGCGCCGATCATCCGACAAGAATTTCCATTAAAAAACAAAACAAAACAAAAAAAAAACCAAAAAAACAACAGAATTACCAAACGCAGCGGCCGTGCTTAAGTGACGCTAATTTTTAAGACTAGCGGGTAACGTGGGTATTTCTGATCATTGGGGGAAGCCAAAACCATTTTCAAGCGATTGTTTGGTCACTGAAACCAAAAAAGCATAGCAAATACTGCAATTTTCTGAACTTTCTCAGAAAAATAAAGGAACAAGTTTTCACAATTTGACGTTTTTATTAATGCTTTTACGTTATCACCTTTAAATGGTGTTTCTAGTCGGGTTTTTTTAAACCACATTAACAAGTAAAACTGCTTGATGCCTTCCAACACATTCAGACAAATTCTGTTGAATGAAACATCTTCACGGCTGCAGAGCACGAGCTAACGTCACCGTTATCTCGCAAATGCGTCGCACCATTTATCAGTAACTTAACGTTTTAATCAACCATAAGATGAGTTACATTGTAAGCCTATGCTATCTTTGTAAACTGATTCTCTGTTGAATTGAAACACCAATTAACATTAGAAATTTAATCAAGTGATGACTACGTTTTGAGGTCATTGATGGCAGCTGATTTTTTCAGCATGAAATCTCTATCACATCTGTCACATAACCAATAGTTTTATAGGTGTATGATGCATGAGGAAGATGAAAGACCACCAAACGAAAAATCACATGCTTATCATTTTAGCATTACTTACAACGAATGTGAATTTTGCTTACTGACCCCTCCTGCAATTCTTGCTCTCCCCAAATGCCTTTTTAAAGGATGGTGTCTGTATTAACCTATGATCCTGTTCTCGTCTAACAATTTCAATTTGATTTGCACAAAGATGAGCACAGAAAGATGCGAAACATAATAAATTGCTATACTTATTGTGCATAGTATAAATACATGTATAGCTATCTGTTTTCTAACAAAACAGTGTTATTTGCATTTTATAACAACATGCTGTTCATGTTTTAACATGTTTTGGAACGCCACCAGTAACCATAAGCAATTTAAAGAAACCACATAAGACCAAACAGAAGACATACTTATATTGTATTCCTTTTCCTTAGAAAGCCAGCCCCAAATTCCTACTTTCAGGCATAAATTTGCGGCTTCTCCATATTCATGATTTTAGCTCCTTTTAGAACAATTATCCTCTTTATCTTAAAATAGACTTAAATTAGCATATTATTGTTTCAGGATTTAAATCTTAGAATTTAAAGATCCTTGAGGTTTTTTTTTAAATTTTCACCCATGACAATATCTATTTTTTTTTAAATTTTATTATATATTATTTTTTATTTTGTTTGATATTCCAACATCTGTTATTTGATAATCAATTAAGCCAGTAAATGAGATTTTTGTTATTATTGCATGTGCAATCAGTGAAGGTTTAGACAAGCGTGTCCATCTGGCATCCATGCAGACTCGCCAGACCTTTCCCTGCGATTGCAAACATAGAAGAGATGTATAAATGAAGTCTCAATAAAACCGAGTCTGCTGTTTTCTAATATTGTAGGTTCTCTCTATTTCTGAAGGATCCGTTTTTTCCAGATTATTTAGCCATGTCTAGCCCCGCTAGGTAATTGGTCATACATGTTTAAAGGCTATACATATAATTTCACTCATATAGGCCCAGGAGGGATCAGTACCAAAACTGTATGAACTGAACCAATTGTTTATTTGATAGTTTATGCTGGATAACGTTCTGTCCCTAATGTTATAAAACTTTTTTCATGCTCAACTTAGCTGAGCATGAAACAGCTGGCCATGAAAACTTACATACTAAAAAAATAAAGACCCACCTGCTTAATAGACCCAAATGGTGTACTTATCCTGCTGATAAATGTTAAAATGCCAACAACTGTTGGCATTTTAAGATTTATGAGCAGGTTAAATTTCATGCTCAGCTAAGTTGAGCTTGAAAAAAGTTTTATAACATGGTTATTTAGTATGGACATATTGGCTTTAAGTACAATCTTATAATGTGCTGGCTTTATTAATGCTCTATTGTTTGTTACATTTTCAGATCCAACAATCCTAGCAACAAAGGGAGACTTTGATATTGTTGCCAATGACATTGGAAAAGACTGGAAGAAACTAGCTAAACAGCTAGGGTTTACACGCGGTATGATAGAAGCTATTTCAATAGACTTCCATGCTGAAGGGACTTATGAACAAGCTTACCAGTCTTTGCTGAAGTGGAATCGAAGGGAAACAAACCGTGCCAAACTTGTTGACCTTGTGAATGCTTTAAAAGAAGTTGGGTTTGAGGACTTGTGTTCTAAGCTAGGCAAAGGAAACGGATGATTTTTTAAATTTTTGAACAAGAAGAACGTTTGTTTGATAGATCGAATGGGACTTATGGAAAGGCGAATTTAATGAGGCTTATGAACATGTTACATGATCTATTGTCTATCACATGTAAATGAGACACTGTGTTACAAAGTGTAAAAGGGAGAAGTTTTTTTGCATCTGGACTACCTAATCGATTTATGTTCATGTCAGAGTGTGTGTGACGCTCTCCTTTATAATTTGGATAACATATTTATTCGGTTTGGTTTTAAACTGTATAGCCAAATTGTTGGTATTCCCATGGGTACTTATTGTGCCCAAGTTGTTGCAGATTTGTTTTTGTTTTGTTATGAGAGAGACTTCATGCTGTCTCTTCATGACAAGAATCAGGCTAATGTTATTAGAGCGTTAAACTCTACTTCAAGATACCTTGATGACTAGACTGGCTTCTGTCCTTAAAACAATATTTCAGCAATGTGTCATATCATATACTAGTAGCTAGTTATCCAAACGATAATGGAGAGCGCCACAAGCTCTCTGACATTCCCATAAATCGTTTAGGTAGTCCAGATGTAAAAAAAACTTTTATCTTGTTACAAGCCAAAAAGAGAGCCCTCTCAATTAAAAGCATAATTCAATTCATTCAACAAGTTTTCTTTGATTAGATTATGAAGCAATGTAGTATAGAGAGTAGAAAAACCATATGTAGACACACCAGATGCTAGAAAACCTTTAGATTTTAATTTATTAAGAACATCACCTGAATTTTTAATAGACCAAAAAAGACTCATAAACTTTTTCACAATATTTCATAACATGGTTTTTAATCATGAGTAGTGAGGCAAGAGGTCAAAGTTTAGACAGCTCAGCAGTAGTATGTGAACTAGAAAACAACACGAAAATTATATGGTCTTTTATGAACTTATGGTCTTGAATGAAGTAACCAGTATAACGTACAGTCATGCAAGAGAAACACTTGACATACCTTGCATCCCGTGTGCACTACGCCAGAGAGAGGTGTGCACAAGACTTTGAACTTCATCTGCGACCCATGACGTGCACTAGACTTTGAAAACCAAGTGCACTAGACATTCTGACCAAGAGGTACCTGAGAACTCCTTGTGCACAATGAAGTCCAATACATGTATAGCACATAACACAAGTTACATTTATCATAGCAAACAAGTTGGACCCAGGTCATTTGTGGCAATGTGTCTGGCCTGACCAGGATCCTAATTGACACTTATAAATGTCCATGCGTATTTTTATCCCCTGACGAAGTCGGAGGGATATAGTTTTGGCGTCGTCCGTGCATCCGTCCGTCCATTCCGTCCGTCCGTCCGGAACCATATCTCAGTACCTATCGGTCAGATTTAATTTATTTTTAATACAAATGATAAGTACCATAGACTCTTGATATCCTATAAGTTTTGTCAAAATCGACCTCTTAACACTTGAGTTATTGCCCTTGTTTAAGTATAGGCAATTATAAGGCAAAACCTATATTAGCTTTTTTGTGTGATGATCTTCACATTTCATCAAAGCTATTATATTTAACAACTTCTCGCTATAGACCATGATTGCCAAGTGGCTGTAGATAAGAATGGCAGTGTCAAATTTTACCCCACCCCCTTTGACCCCACCTAAGGGGTCAAAGGTCAAATATTTAAATTTCGCAATAACTAAGGCAATTATTAATATTTTTTGCTGAAATTTTGCATACAGGCAGAGCAGCAATTGATATGATACATATCAAACAGAATTTCTGTTTGAAGGCCTGATTCCGAGCCCCTTAGGTAGACTTGGGGGGGGGGGGGGGGGGGTGGGGCTGAGGCCAAAATTAAACTTTTTCAGAATATGGTCATGTTGCATATCAAATTAAAGCTGACGACGCTGGCAGCAACATGGTAGCAAATATTTTGCCCACAGACACACCCTCGACCCAGGGGGTGGGGTCAAAAGGTCAAACTATATATTTTACTGAAAGTAGTCATGTTGCATATCAAATTAAAGGGTATTGAGCACATAGCACCATGAAAGCAAGTGTGCTGTCATTAAACACACCAACGACCCCTGGGATGGTGTCAAAGGGTCATTTTTGTTCTTTTCTGAAAGTGGTCATGTTGCATATCAAAGTAAAGTGGAAGAAGTGTAGACCTACATGCAAGGTAACACTTTGAATTTACACACAGTCTTGACCTCTGAGGTTGGGTTTAAAGGTCAGATATTGAAATTGTGCAGGTGTAAGTATATTTTTTATTGAACTAAGCACTAAAACATACTTGACAGGCGTTTGTTATGATTTGAATGATACTGTAGGTGAACTAAGGGTTAGATAAATGGGATTTATGTTTTGTGATTTACATGTTTCTCTCAAATAACCCTTTGTCGGGGATATAAATTCGTCGAATTTGCCTTGTTTAATGTAATAGAATTCATTTTTCATAGAGAATATTTTACACGAGAAAAGGGACATTCGTCCACATAAAGACAGCATACTTGCTAACACCCATTCATCTTGTTTGTAAAACTTGCTGATAGCCTGAGGGGATAGGATTAATTGTTGTATGATCATTAAGTACATTGCGTATCTGGATACTGTTTTAGAGTTTTATGAGCCTCGTCAGAGAGAGAGTCCTATACTATAGTGACTCTTAATGTGAACATTGGCCTCAAATATTTTTGTAGGCAAACCCAGATCCTAATCAGACCTGCAGTTTGTGGCTTCTGATCTGAATCTACATTGTTTGCCGGGTACTAGGCTTATTCTGTCTTGTTTTTGCTGTGTCTTTGTGCGCGTCTGTTCATATGTGCTTTGTGGTTACCTGCTGGGAAAGGGCTGACCTCTTGGCTCTCGTTTGTGGTGTCTAACTGTGAGTTTGTCACTTTCCCATTGGTATCCTGGGTCAGGTGTAGTACTTGATTGTATCGATTCCTGATCTTTGCATCCTTACTTGCTTATCTCTGTCTAATAGTCTGTATTCTGTCTACTAGAGTAGTCTGCTGATAATCTTTGCAAGCTAGTTGGACTCAGATCAGGCAAAAAAACTAGATACAACCCTGCTTTCTGTACAGCCAAATCTTGCTCTACACTGTTTGCCTATGTCAACAAAAGGATAATAGGCTTATGTTGGTAAACTGCCATCTGCTATTAATCTTTGCGCAAACATGTTTGACCCAGATCAGACCTGGTGTTTAGTAAGGCCTGACCTGGATCCAAACTGTTTGCACTCTGATGGTAGAGATCACGCGTTCTGTGGCATCTGGTTTGCCTATGTCACAGAAAAAAGAAAATATGCTTATGTTGGTTAACTCTTTGCCTACTTTTTTGTGTCATCTGCTGATAATCTTTGCAAATATGATGGACCCAGATCAGGCCTGACGTTTGGTCTGATCTTAATCAAATCTGTTTGACACTCTTAAGAATTTTTCGAAAAAGATGACTAAAAATAGTAGACACCAAAAACACATGTATAATTACCAAGAAGGGTGCAAAATGCTTTTTCATATCAAGATAAATGTTTTTTATTAAGTGGATGGATGCATACTTGTTTCAAACTTTGTATGCTGGGTACTTTTTTATGCATTTTTGTTGTCTGTGGTTTTTAAACTATCTTTTTTAAAAGTCCTCAACTGAGGAACACCCTCAGATTGTCAAACAGTTTGGATAAAGATCAGTGTAGCAAAACGTCGTGCCTGATCTGGGCCAATGCGTTTTGCAAAGATGATAAAAAGGAGGCAAACCCTACTTTGACACATTGATAGCTTGAGGGAAGGATTAATTATTTTATTAGTGAACAGTGTCAATCTATGTGTTCTTAACCATTATCCTGCCAAATACTATTTTCACTTTACTACTTTAACAATGCAAGTAAGTAAGGATGCAAAGATCAGGAATCCATACAATCAAGTATCACACCTGACCCAGGATACCAATTGGAAAGTCACAAACTCACAGTTAGACACCACATACAAGAGCCAAGAGGTCAGCCCTTTCCCAGCAGGTGACCACAAGGCACAAATAAACAGATGCGCACAAAGGCATAACAAACACAAGACAGTAAAAACATAAAAGATCCACAAAAGAAGTACCAGCTTGGCACGGTCAGTAAAATATATTACTGGAGGGCTTAAACTGGTTTCATGGCGCCAACCTCACCCTTAATTCAGATTTGGATCAAGACACATAGATATTTGGTTTGCATGAAAGACCCCTAACTTATCAATGCATCATCTCCTAGAATATATATAAATCAATATATAAAAAGAAGACAAAGCAAAAATAAGGACTCATCAGTAAGTAAAGTATGAAAGAGGGCAAAGATCAGGAACCGATACAATCAAGCACCACACCTGACCCAGGATACCAATGGGAAAGTGACAACGCCACAATTAGACATCACAAACGAGAGCCAAGAGATCAGCCCTTTCCCTGCAGGTGACCACAAGGCATCAACAAACACACGTGCATGAAAGCATAACAAAACAAGACAGAAATAACAAAAATGATCCACAAAAGAAGCACCGCCTTGGAACGGTCATTTAATATATTTTACTGGAGGGCTTTAACCGGTTTAATGGTGCACCAACCTCACCCTTAGTTCAGATGTGGATCAAGACACATAGATGTTTGGTTTGCATGAAAGACCTCTAGCTTATCAATGCATCATCTCTTAGAACATATAAATCAAGATATAAAAAGGAGATAAAGCAAAGATAAGGACTCATCAGTAAATAAAACTGAATACCGGAGCAAAAGAAATCCAACAGGTAAACCCCCGTGGGCCTGACAACAGCAAAAGCATAAGGCCCCTACCATCTCATCAATAGATAAGTCTAAGTCAGAACCGTCATAGAGTCTGAAGTCGGACCCACGGTCGTGCAATTAAAGAGGAAAGCAAAGTTGCCAACTGTGATTGGGTTGACCACCAAGCATGCAGTCTGTTGCAATACATTAATGTTATAGCCAATCTTTTTATAATGGGAAGTTATTTTAATGAACTTCGCTGAAAAACTTATAAGAGCCAACAATCTTCTTCAATGTATACACCAAGTCACTATAGAATTCAGGCTCTGTAAGTCCTTGGCGCAAGAGAAATTTAAGTCCAATTTGGAATTTAGATATCACATCATCGTATCGTCTATAAAATTTAGAAAAGGTTTTGCGAAGTTTATGATACTGATAGCCTTGTTTAAGAAGTTTCTGAGTCAACAATTTATTGTGAGTATTGAAGTCAGCAACATGGCTAGATGCTCTTGCAAAACGAATGAGTTGAGAGATATAGACTCCATAGGATGTAGAGCGAGGAACATCATTATCTAAGAATGGGAAATTGACAATTTCAAAATCAAAGTCGTCACGTTTATTATAAATTTTGGTAGTAACAATATCATTAGAAACTGACAAATGCAATTCTAAAAACGCGGCTTCGGTATCAGAGGTATTAGCTTTATTGAGTTGGAGCTCTGAAGTGTATATTACCATAGTGTCAAAATAAACATTTTAATGTTTAAAGTATCGTCCAATATCTGGATGTAGTGTTAAAAGCATCAATAATATCAGCCTGCTTATCATCAGAAAGAGACATCATAAAGTCCCTTTCATAACAAAACAGGAATAAATCTACAACCAAGGGAGCACAATTAGTGCCCATAGGAATCCCAACTACTTGTCTATACAACTTGGTGCCATATCGAATAAAAATGTTGTCCTACAAAAAGGTCAGCACATCACACACATTTTGACAAGACCATGCATGATATTTTTAGGTTTCTCTGAAGTAAAAATGCGTTTCTGTCGTTACATGCAATGTAAGGAGAGCCTTCTCTATTGAAGGTTCTTTCAATAAGATCAATAAGTTTATCTTTAATTAAATTATGAGGTAAAGTAGTGTAAAGAGTAGAATAATCATAATTAGACAAACTGGTCCTATTGAAACCTCTAGTTTTAAGTTTTTCTAAAATTTCAACTGGATTTTTAATAGACAAAAATAGATTTTACCATATCTCTCATATACCTTTTTACAGTACTTGATAACATGATTTTAACAGCTGTAAGACATGAGGTTAACAATTTAGAAAGTTCTATGGTCGTACAAGAACTAGAATAGCAATAAATCTTGCTTTATAGGGTTTTTAGGTAACCAGTACAACGTAGGAACTTTTTCTTGGTTTTCTTTAGCTTTGACACCAAAATGTAGGGCTGTATGACAACCATGCCTATCCACAACCACCCTCTCACTCAAAGAAGGCTGCAGTTTATAGGCATTGGTGTCAACAAGCTCACGTTTAAGGATATTGATATAATGCAATCGTCAAACCACAACATTGTTAGCAGCTTCATCTGCTGGAACCAAAACATAGTTTATATGAAAATCCTGGATACCTCGTTTAAGATGACGAAAAGAAGATTTAGGTTTAGGGGGAAAAATGTGTATTACGAGAGTAAAATGATATATTATTTGTGCACTGATCTTGCACATAGGTTGTCTCATGAAACACTATTGGGACGAAAGAACAATCTCATGAGTGGTGGACTGATGTTGTTAAAGTAGCATTTACTTACAATCAATAGTACAGAATATAAAGAACTAAAATTCAACGACTGTTCTGAATCTGTTACATATGTTTGTTCTAGAACCCTTGGCCAACACATTTCTATAATTTGTTATTACTCTGAAAGCGTTCTTGAAATAGTCTAAAACATTTTACAATGATTCAAGAACCAGTAGGTTCTACAAATGTTCGAAAATACAAAATAAGTTGAAAGAATTTTTTTAAAAATTGATTTAAATAGGTTCCAGAACATTTCTCTTACTATGTTAGAACTAGTTAATTCTACAAATGTGCTTAGAATTTTCAAGAACATTTTTTTAACTTTTCAAGGGCAAAATAATTTTTTACATTTACTCCTCAAATTACGTTCTAGAACTTATTTAGTACTTTAGCAAGTTCTACAAATTTTCAAAAACTTATTCTGGCACCTTCGTAGAATATTTCAAGAACAAGCATGTCATAACCAGATGGATGATGGAAACATGGCTACCAAAACTGGAGGGATTATAAAGGCTCTTCAAAAACATTTATGTGGCAACTACTAGATAGCAAATATGATAGTATTATTGTCTGAAACAGTGAGTAGACTTGAGGCACAGTTTCAGTTGCTGTTTTTTTAGTAAATGAAAGACAATGCTTTTAAATGGGGTAACAGGGTGGCAATAACAGTCAGCATTCAGGCCAACAAGGGCCTCTGTTTAGTTTCTTGAATGATAATTCTTCTTCAGTTAACGTCTGTTTAATATATTGTCATTAGCAAGGGCATGGCAGACACTTTGTGATTACTTTTTCGGGTTTAATGCCATGTCAACAGTATTTCAGATGTATAACGGTGATACATCATGGAATTGTACTTTCCATTTGATCTGCTTGGGCTACGGAAAATGTGCCTTGCCTAATTGCATTCCGGACCATGGCCATTACCATAGCAATGGGAACCAATCCTGGGGTACCTGGTTGGAACATTTTTAGAATGGTTTTAGAACAATATTAGAAATGTTGAAATGGTTTGTTCTATAACTGTAATTAAACATTTTTTATGGAACAGTTCAAGAAAAGCTTTTGATGCTTGCTCTAGAAAAGTTCTAGAACAAACTATTAGAATAATTCTGAAATTATTCTAACCCAATTCTAAATATCTACTAGAAAAGTTCTTGGATATTAATAGAATGTTATATGGGACATTTTTATTTTTTTTTGGGGGGGGGGGGGGGAGGGGGTGTATGGGAAGTGTTCTAAAATTGCTCCAGAACAGTCCATGTTTTCTAAGAAATGTTGTAGAACAAACCACTAGAACATTTCTTGAATTGTTCTGAAACTGTTCTAAAATGTTCTTGTATGCTTCAAGGACATTTATAGAACGATATATGGGACTAATTTCGGAGAGGTGTTCTACAGTTGTTCTAGAAAAAATAAAATGTTTGTTCTAGAACAACTCTTACAAACTTTTTGAACATTTCTGGAACTATTCTAAAACCATTCTAAAATGTCCTAGAACAATTCAGAAACATTTATAGAACGTTATATGCAGATATTCTACAATAGTTCCAGAAAAAAAAATCTTAAGTTTTGTTCTAGAATTATCCTAGAACAATTCTTTAGATTTTTTTCTGGAACTGCTAAGGAATAGTTCAAAAGGTATCATCTAGAACTTTTTTAGTTCTAAAATTTTCTACAACAAATCTTATGACCTTTGCTAGACCAATTGTAGAACAAAATATTGTTCCATATAACGTTCTACAACTATCCCATAAACATTCTGGAACATTTCTAGAACAGTTTCTGAATAGTTCTAGAACACAGTTCTATAAAATTCAAGAACTATTCTAGAATAGTTCCAGACCATTTTTCAGTGGTGAACAATTATTCAAGAAACATCAATTTGCTTACATATGTAAATCTGAGGTCTGTTCACATGACATACTTTGCTCATGGAGTATAATTATTTATAAGTAAATATACCTTTGCATGACCTCCAGAGGTGGTGCAAATATACTTTTACTTACCCCACTTTACTCCAGGAGTATCAATACTCGCGTAAGTAAATGCGTTCACATGACACCGTAAGTAAATTTGCTTACGTTAGTATCTTTACTTACTTAAGTAAATGTGTGCATGTCAATGGGGCCTTAGGCCCCATTCACATGCACAAAGTTTACATCTTTAAGTATTTTGCTATATGGAGCAAAAATACACACGTAAGTAAAAGTATTTACTCTGAGTTCACATGCTACTAGACTAGTACAAATAAGGATGAAACTAACGGCTATCGACTAATGACTAAAAACCAAACTCACTGTGTATAATAGTGTACACTGTGTAACTAATTGTACTGAAGCGGAAAATGAATCTCAACACAAAAAAGCGACAGCTACGTGCTACAACCGTTATAGTGTAGCAGCTAGCAAACATGACTCATAGGCTTGTGATAACGGGTTTGAGCCTCATGACGGACAATATTTGGACTGCTTATATACATACTGATTGGGATTTAAAGGAACGGCTATTATTAAAGGACAGTGTTCTCTATCCATTTTTACTGTCATGCCAGCCAAGAGTGACAGTGACGTCATGTTTTGTTTACAAAGTTATCAGGGACTAATTACCGATGGATCACTTGTGTATTAATCCTATCCACAGGATAGGATTAATACACATGTGATATATCGATTCCCTTTAGCTCAAGTGGAGTGTACAAATCAATGTTGAACTTAACAATTGAAAACAAAATATTACGTCACTGTCACTCTTGGTTGGCACGACAGTAGATCGAGCGACTGCATGATTGACCAACTGTTTTAAAATGACAGATTAATTCTATCGATGTTAGTTCGATCGCCATTCAACTAAAAGAGGATGGATATGCACCCTAAGTTTACCTCCCCAATGAGAGCTGGAGTCTTAACTTTCATAAGTACTGTCGGGTAATGTAAAACCTGTTACACAGAGTATCTACCTTCTTTCTGGAGGAAAATCTGCGTTTCCAAAACCTTTTGTCCGTTCCTGATAGACCAACTAGTACTCATGGGTGCAACGTTTGTGTGCTAGGAGTCAACTGTTTTCGTTTTATTAAAATTAAATTTGTTTGGATAGGTCTTGTTATATATTTACTAGTGAACGATTCGTAGAGTATTTGGTCTTTGTTACATAGGTAAAAAGAATACAAATGTATCGATGTATGTCTGAACTATTAGACGCCCAGGTAAATGCATATTGAAGTTTTTAGAGCACCATACATATTCAGTCGAGATTTCAAGATACTAGTAATGTAACATAGCAGTCTCCACATCGTGCATTAGGTCAAATATATGACAACATCTACTCATTCAAATTTGATATGAAAAAAGCAAAACGGTGGACCTCTAAATCACAATATGCTGCACCTCGTGATAAGCAACATGATCAGTCTATCGGAGCCTTTAATTACTGACAAATATCCAGGTTCATTGGTTTGTTTCTATGAATGGAAACAACTTGGCTAAATCGAAATAGGATAGAGAGACAAACTTACTCATAAGGCTTCTGGGTTAATTCAAAATTAAGTAACTCAAGAAGACCCTGTCTTTTCTGTTATAATTATTACAGCTCTACCAATATGGCGGCGATCACGAACGCTCTGATTGCCCAAAACAACGGCTTCGATCATTTACCAAAGTAGAAGAATGTTGACAGAAGTACGGCTTTACTGTGTGTGACAAGCCAGCACACAACTCGGATCACGGTTACGTTTCTCCTAGGGTAGGGCAAAAAGTTCCAATAAATCAAAAAAAAAGTTTCATATATGAAATACCATATTTAATGATTATTTAGCAATATAATGATTCATAGCAATATAATTATTCAGAATTTAGATATATTAGCGGAATACAATGCAATAAACGATGGCCAATTGTTTATATTGAGGGGCCACAAGTTATATTTTCGGAAAAATGCATTCTTTCACTGACGATCGATTTTGTCTTAGCAAACAGTGTAGACTCTGATCAAATGCGCATCTTGGTCTGCACTGTTTGCCAAAATACAGATTTAGGAGCCAATAGTAGATAAAGGGATATTAATGTCTGCGAATAATTTGGTCGTTTTATTAACACTTCCCACACTCAAACCAATTAAGTAAGTGAACAGCTATCCTACAAAAGGAAACGTGAGAGCATGGTGTGTTCGAAATGTCATGTGTGTGGTAAAAAAAAGTGAGTATGACCAGGAAATGATGCAATCATAGACCACAAGCTAACCCTCGCCACCGTGAATTAAATACAGACCACTGACAGCTACACGACAACCGTGATACTGCATTTTAATGAAATGTTTAGGGTAATCTCTCCAGATGTAAGTGACCTCACACCGGATGGCGTGCGTGCGTGCATTCGCGCGCGCGCGTACGCGCGTGAGTGTGTGTGTATGAGAATTTCCTTCAACAGCTCAGGTCAAATGGAGCCAGTGTCATGGCTTAAAGCCGCATCTGACACACTGAAGAAGCCAGATAACCGTAGTCGAAAGGAAGTCTATAATCGATATTTCGATAACTCTCAGCGACTGCTAAGGTCAGTCTAAGTATGGTTTTTCAATCCCAACCCCTTCCCCTTCCCTCACCAACAAACACACGCACTCACGTGTTTGTTTTCATCTCCATACCCAACATATCAACGAAAAGCATTTACAACCACATCACTTCGCCTGGCATATAAAAAATAGTACCGGCGTTTGTGTTGGTGCATGCACTGGGTTTCCTTCGATTAAACTTGACTTGTCCAATGGATACCAGATCAAAGAAATTGTATACAAGGCACTGTTTGGACCCAGGTTTCGGGTGTGCAAGGACTGTTTTGACTCCCTGTCTGACAGACGCAGTGATGAAAGGTGTGAAGGTGCGGAGAAAACTACATGTGAGCTTTTGTACAGCCAGATTCGTGTTGGTGTAGTGGGATCTCAGCTGTTCAGAGCAGCAGGGAATACAGAAACAGGCTTCTCTAACCTTATTTCTATTGCCTTTATAACAGCCTGGCAATCATTTATCAAAGGGGGTGCATGTCAGGGCTAGTGGGGTTCCCGCCCATATGGGTGTCGCTGCCCGAGTGCTAATTTGGACGGTTTCAGCTTGATTTTGGGTTTTGGCTGAAGATGTAATTGCGGAGACGTTTGTAGGTTAAAGCTCGAATACACTACCCTCTGGGTTTTGGCCGAGTCAGGTGGTATATATTTACCTAAGGACTTCTCATAAGTTGAATAGTTTTAACTGCAGATCGCCGATATAACCATGAGTAGTATCTGAATGGCCACTTGTTCGAGACTCAACAGGGCCAATGTGTTGTGTCCAGTTAGGAAGACACTTTATATGTTCTGCTTAGAACTGGTTTAACCCAAAAATTTATGAAACGTCCCGAAATGACTGAAAGATTGTTGACTGATGAGTAAACCATCAGCGCAGACAAAAAAGACATTTCGACATTATTTGAACACAGTCATTTTAAAAGCCCAAGAATGCCTAGCAGTGATAAAGCAAAACTAAAGACCCTTTAATTACAGATCGACCAGTCAGTTTAAATGGATTGAAGACTCCAGTAGGCATAAATGGATTAACCGATCTACACTGTTCAATCCTTAATCAATATTGAATGCCCACTATTTCGTTGCTTTAATTGTGACAGCGGAGGAGAAAGGATGACCATAGAAACTATTTTTAGAACGAATTTCTACCAAAACGGGGTCTCTGAATTGGCAGCCAAGCACATTGAAGATTGCACCAGCGGTCCCACCAGTGTGTGGTGAAAACAGGTCTTTTCGACATCCCGAAGTGTTTCTAAAACTATATAATGTTATAATGTGATATCATATAAAACATTATTTTGGGACTACATGTACATTGGCACATTCTACAGTCCCAGTGAAAGAACAAATAAAAAAATAAAAAAAAAGCCACTTGAGCGTTAGACTGGGGATCGAAAGGCTAATGCCAGTTCGAGACTCGCTGCCAGCGCATTCACTATTACACACGTTATCCACTGCTTACTACTGGTTCAACCTATGAAAAGAGGAAATCGTCTCGACATTACTGAAAATTTGTTGACGCGGACGTCAAGCATCAAAAACAAACAAACAAAAACTTGAAAAAAAATATGTTAGGTAGGAATCGAACCAGCGACCACACAAATATGAGTTAGCTATTCTAACCACTAGACCACAGAGTCTGCTGTATTGTATGTTTCTTATTTCGTTTTCTTATTTTGAACATGTTTGTAACTTTAGACGAGTACAACTATCCATTATGCCCAGGTCACACATTCACGGATCACCTCGCCGGTTCTACTACGGATTAAATCTCACGGATGACCCCGGAAATGCCGATTTCCGTAGTCCAATACAGATGCACTATATACGTATGATTAAGTACTACTACGTATGATTACGGATGCAATACGGAAAGCTACGGACCAATACGGATTGCCACGAATGATGCCGGGTCGTATCCGTGGCTAATCCGGCGTTCAGTCCGTGAATGTGTGACCTGGGCATAACAGTGAATATACGTCATTGTATACGCATGAATAATTTTCTAAGCGAGGCGGATCTAGTTTCCATTAATATTTGTTTCAATCAAAATTACAAATAAACATGAAAATTATTCAAGAAATACACTGGAACTAATGATACTGAAGTTTGGGCTCTTATTTACACGAGCAGAAGCTGGCGATGTAGCAAATTTGTTGTGTTTTAAAATGTTGTTAAGTATAAGTTGAACCCGCCACCATTCCTTAGTCATAGACTTTAGTCTTAGTCGTTAGTCAATCCTTATTTGTACTAGTCCAGTAGCGTCCACATGAGTATTTTATAAATTACACATACTTGTTACAGGCTAATTGTATTTTGACAGCAGACATGTACAGATTGTTGACTGAAAACCAGAGGCAGCAGCTGTCCTATCATTTGTGCGCTGGTCTTATACTAGGAGATGGTTCATTAATAAGTTAGGGATCTTTCATGCCAACCAAACATCTATGTGTCTTGATCCACATCAGAATTTAGGGTGAGGTTGGTGCCGTGAACCTAGTTTAAGTCCTCCAGTTATTTTCTTACTGATCGTTTGAAGGCGGTGCTTCTTTTGTGGATCTTATTTGTGATTTGTATTTGCCATACTGCCATGTCTGTTTCTTGCACCCTTGTGGTCACCTGCTTGGTAAGGGCTGACATTGGCTTTCTTGTATGTGATGTATCCTTGTGTTTTTGTCACTTTTCCATATGCTGTCCTGGGTCAGGTGTGGTACATGAGTGTATCGATTCCTGATCTTTGCCTTTTTTCTTGCTTTGTCTCATGAAAAACTATTTGAACGAAAGAGCGATCTCGTGAGTGATGAACTAATGTTGTGAAAGAGGCATTTACTGGCGACCAATCGATGGAAAATGAAGGAGTAAGATTAAAGAGCTAAAATTGCCATGTCCAAGTTGTCAAGAATTAAAGGAGTGTTATCAGAGGAAAACTATAACAACACCCACCACCCCCTTCAAAAAGCACCAACAACAAACAAACAAACAAAACGCAAATTAAGCCTGCAGCTTTCCCAATTTCAATCAGCTTATTTTGTGTCACAATGATGCAATATATAACGATTAATATATATTTAAAGGGATAGCATGCGGAAACACAATTTTGGTCAAAATTTGAAATTAAAAAAGTACTAGTGTGACCTCAAAAATAAGGTCAATGTCATCAAAATCTTATACCTCTTTATCCCCTCCAAAGTATCAATGCAAGTTTGATGAACATCCATCCTCAGATTTATAAGATACAGCTCCAAAAATGCTGATTTTACAGTCTTTAAAGGACGGTGGCCTTGAAAAGTAGGTCAATGTCACCAAAATATTATCAACTCTTCATTTTGCCTCAATGATACAATTCATATAGCTTAGCTAGAGTGCCTTGGTCGGTTAAAAAGATGAAATGTGGTAATGCTATTTTTTTCAAAATCTAACAAATCAAGAGTGCTGACATGACTGAGCTTTAAAATTCAGGTCAAGGTCATTTAATTTAATCAACTCTTTCCACCCTCCCAGCACTTTATCATTGAAGGGTTGGTCAAATCCAGTAACCGGTTCAGAAGATAGTGTGTGAAAAGGGCTGAAATTTGCAGTTTTTATAGAATGGTGACCTTGACATTTAGGCCAATGCCACCAAAATCTAATCAACTCTAGATTGTGCCATAATAAAACAATATATAAAATTTGGTCAGAATCAATTATTCAGCTCAAGCGATAGTTTGTGGAAAACCCTATTTTGGTCGAAATTGTTAATCACGGGTGGGCATCAGCGGAACAACCGCGAAATCGCGTCAACGTAAATTTGTTCCTTCGTCACATCCGGGACCTTTCGCGTTAGTGGCATCGTCACACAAAAGCGAAACAAAGGTAGGTACTCTCGCTTGTTTTGATTTTTTGTAAAAGAATGAGCAAACTATGTAAAAATCCGGCAATGCTATTCCATGTAGATATGATTTACCTTGCTAAACAGGCCAAACGCGATGCTGAAAAAAGCTTTGCTTTGAGATGAGGACCGTAACCAATTCGAACCCAATACGGGATTTCTTCAGTTTTTGGTCAAAACGAAGAAAGTTTGTAGATGTTTTGCCAGTTTTAGCTCAGAGCACGAGCATTTTACACATGGCATGTACAAAACAGCCCTTATTCGTCCTTCGGACGTAAAAAATCGAACCGATCATGTACTATGAAGGAATGATGCCAACGTTTTCAGGCGCAGAAGCTCCTTTGCCATCGCGTTAGTTGTAACGTCACGCTCTAGTTCCTTGGAGGATACCATGTCAGTACATGCAGGCGCGGAGAGAAATGTGTGTATTATTGAAGTATCTGCTGAAACACCCCAATCGACCACCAATCCATCTCAAACGCTGCTCCCCATGTACAAAACTAGCACTCTTACCCCTGTCTCACCCCCAAGACTCCCACAACCTTTAGCTCAACCTTTTGCCTAGATGTGCTACAGATGCAAGTATCAGGTATGGTCCACTGGCCCAAATAAACGTGAAGTGTGTTTATATAATTTATCTGTCAGTACATGCGAGTTTGTCACCACGAATCCAATAAGCCAGTGCATTTTTGAAGTTTCACCAGAGCTTTCGCTGCTCGCGCACACAAAGTATGGATGTAGATAAAGACAAGACCAACTTTTAGACCACCAGCTGGATACGTCAGCATAGGCGTATAAATAAGGCTTTTGCGATACATACCGAAATATTGTGAGCTGACCCATACCCTTTTGGGATTGGTTTGGGTTGTGTTGGGGTGTATATTAAAGAGCTATTCAGTCACTGCAGAGGCGGCAGGGTATCTATATGGGTCAGCTCACAATATTTCGGTACGTATCGCAAAATCCTTCTTTATACGCTTATGCTGACGTATCCAGCTGGTGGTCTTAAAGTTGGTCTCGTCTTTATCTACATCCATACTTTGTATATGCGAGCAGCGAAAGCTCTGGTGAAATTTAAAAAAAAATGCGCAGGCTTATTGGATTCGTGGCACTTGCGATAAGTGAAAAATCTCATGTACTGACGCATACATACGTGTAGATAAGTTATATAAACACACTTCAAGTCTATTTGGACCAGTAGACGATACCTGATACTTGCATCTGTAGCACATCTACGCAAAAGGCTAAGCTAAAGGTTGTGGGAGTCTTGGAGGTGAGACAGGGGTAAGAGTGCTAGTTTGTACATGGGGAGCAGCGTTTGAGATGGATTGGTGGTCGATTGGGGTGTTTCAGCAGATACTTTAATAATACACACATTTCTCTCCGCGCCTGCATGTACTGACATGGTATCCTCCAAGGAACTAGAGCGTGACGTTACAACTAACGCGATGACGAAGGAGCCTCCGCGCCTGAAAACGTTGGCATCATTCCTTCATGGTACATGATCGGTTCGATTTTTTACGTCCGAAGGACGAATAAGGGCTGTTATGTACATGTCATATGTAAAATGCTCGTGCTCTGAATTAAAAACGGCAAAACATCTGCAAACTTTCTTCGTTTTGACATAAAACTGAAGAAATCCCGTACTGGGTTCGAATTGGTTACGGTCCTCATCTCAGAGCAAAGTTTTTTTCAACATCGCGTTTGGCCTGTTTAGCAAGGTAAATCATATCTACATGGAATAGCATTGCCGGATTTTTACATAGTTTGCTCATTCTTTTACAAAAAATCAAAACAAGCGAGAGTACCTACTTTTGTTTCGCTTTTGTGTGACGATGCCACTAACGCGAAAGGTCCCGGATGTGACGAAGGAACAAATTTACGTTGACGCGATTTCGCGGTAGTTCCGCTGATGCCCACCCGTGTTAATGTGACCTTGAAAATAAAGTCAATGTCATCAAAATCTAATCAACTCTTTCGTCATTCCCAACAATGTATATATGCAAGTTTGGTCAAAATTCATTCACTGGTTTAGAAGATAACACACTGAAAACACACTGAAACAAAACTAAAAAGACGCCAGCACGGATGCCAATGAGACCCTATTACATTGGGGATGGGGGACATAAACGTCCGTTTGCTTAGATATGTAAATCTGAAGTCTGTTCACATGACATATTTACTTATAAGTTTGCTCATGGAGTATAAAATACTTTTGCATGACCTCCAGGGGTGGTGCAATTTTACTTCTACTCAGCCCTATTTACTCCAGGAGTATCTATACTCACGTAAGTAAATGCGGTCACATGACGTCATAAGTAAATTTGCTAACGTGAGTATATTTACTTACATAAGTAAATGTGTGCATGTGAATGTGGCCTAATATAGTATAGTTTTAGAAAATCATAGTGTACAAAATTCCCCCTGGGTGGGGAGGGGATCTATTAGCAGCTTACGGTATAATAGAATAAATAAAATACCCCCTCGTATGACCACTCTTTTCGGTGGAAAAGTCGGATAACTTACAATCTGTCCGTCAGTTAGTCGGTTCTGCCACAATAAAAAGCCTGTCGTGTTTAGATTACAACAAAGGTTTAAGATCACCGATATGAGCTTGCATTCAAAGGACAAGTTCAAATATACTTAACATCTGTCTTACAGCTTGTAACTTCTCTATTATTTTTTGATAGAGGGTTTTCATATTTAGTACAATGATTGTTTATGATGTGTAGATGACATGAAGGTTTCGATCAACTATGTGATCTTGGAGTCAAAGGTCAAGGTCAAAATGCGAAAAAAAAAACCTATTTCACGGCTCATAATTGAACTCCTCTTTCATTTTTTGATGGAGAATATTCTTATTTAGCACAATGACAGGTTTTGGTGTGTACATATTAACGAAAGTTCCGTTTCAGTTTAAAAATCAGTTTAAGGCTTGTAACGTCAACTCCTGTTACAATTTTGTTTCATATTTGGAATAATGATTGCATATGGTGTGTAGATTACAGCGAATCTTTCAGATCACTGGTATGAGTTTGGAGTCAAAGGACAAGGTCTTATTTATTTAAAATCTGTTTCCATGGGTTGTAACACAAATTCATCTTTCATTTTTGACGATGGTATTCAAATTTGGCACAATGCTTGTCTATGGTTTGTAGATTACAACAAGGGCTTCAGATCACCGCTATAACATTTGAATCAAAGGTCAATGGCACATTTACTTTGAATCTGTGTAGCAGCTCGTATCGCAAACTCCTCTTTTGTTTTTTGGACTGAGGTTGTTCATTTTCATCATAAATACAGCCTTTGGTGTTTAGATTACAAAAAAATGTTTCATATCACTGATATCACCTTAAAGTCGAAGTTCAAGGTCAATTATACTAAAAAGCTGTCTGACAACTTGTAGTGCGAACTCCTCTTTCATTCTTGATGAATGTGGTTAATATTTTGTACAACAATTGTCATTGGTGTGTAAACGGTAATATTTTCAATTTGACCTTGGAGCAAAGGGCAAATATACATAAAACCAGGCTTCATGGAATGTAACTACATGTAGCCTACTCTTTATATTTTTAACGGAGGATAATCACGTTTAACACAATGTTTGCGTGAGGTGTGTAGATGACAATTGTAAAAGCTTTTGGATTCCAGGCATGGTCTTCGAGTTAAAGCAAGGACACTCGTATATCAAAGAGTAGAAAGACCCAATCAAGGTCAAAATACCACATTCAAAGTGCTCTTTTTTTGCATTCTTCAGCGGTCTCCTATAGAGGTCAGACAAACAGCGCGGACTCGGAGGCAGACTGATCTGTGTCTACACTATTTGGTACAGAAGCACAGACGAATTATAAATGTCGCGATTAGATGACACGAGCAGCATCAGTTACACTATAAGATGCTTAATTCATCATTTCATTTGAGCTCCGCGAGGCTAACATGCCCGCATGGTATTACATTTTGACATTGACCTTTGTCTACAAAGTCTGGCTCTGAGTCCAGATTCGATAATTGGGCCGAATATTCGGTAAATTTACGGTACCAGATCTAGTTTCTGGTACAACAGGACCCCTAGCCGCAGAGGTCCGGTACCGGATCCTTGACCGGATCTCTAGCTATTCTGTCCTATATTCTAGCGATCTGATACTAGTTTTATCATAATTAGTATTGCTATGATTCAGATCAGCATGGTCTGAGCAGTCTTCACTCGCATAGGCGTAGGAAGCTTTCCAATATTGGGGGAGGGGGGGGCAAAGCCAGCGAGGTCAATTTCAATACTTGAGGGTGCAAACTGTAAATACACGCATGCATGCACGCATGCCCATGTATATGCTGCTAAATGTTCACACACACACACACACACACACACACACACACACACACACACACACACACACGCATGCACCTGTATATGCACGTATACATTTATATCTATCTATCTTCTGTTACTCAGGTGATCATATATGATCGTTATCTGAGGTGAGTGTTTTAGAATTTTGAAAGAAAAAAAATTCTAGCTGAGTTATTTAAATGAGTGCCCTGAACTCCTCTGTGGTCTCAGCTGCGGCCACAGGTGGAGCCAGACTATTCCAATGGGGAATAGTCCTTGGGAAAAAAGAATACTTCAGGGCATCACTATAAGTCCTGGGCCTGCAATACTGTGAGTTGTGTGATGACCTGGTAGATATTGTACTCTGTCTGAGAGTGGATGAAAATCATTAAAATCAAAGCAATGGATCTCCATTTAAAAGAAGCCAAATATATAATTTGAGTAGGCCTACGAGCGAGCAAAGAAAAAATTTGGTAGAGTATTTCATAGTAAAAAGCTAAGAGGGATAAAAAAACAGATGAAAAAGACAAATATAATATTTGATCATATTTTACTCCAAGCGAACGAAGCGAGCAATGAAAACTTTTGGTAGCAGCCTATAGCCTGGAAGGTAGGTCCTATTTCAGTGCAAAAAGCAAAGAGGGATATAAGGTTAGAGAAAAATTGGAGGACTTCAAAATTAGAAGAGAAAATAGAAATAATAGGAAAAGCTTGAAAAGCCGGTTTAAAAAATGATACATAGGCCTATATACATTTATATGTCACAGGGTTTAGGTAACTATAATACTATAATACACTTCTACTGCTTTGCGACAGAAGCCGGCTTTTACAGCGACGTGGTAGAGTTTTTGCCTGTAGATCCAGCGTCCTGGGTTCGATTCCCAGTCGGACAGGTAAAAATTTTCGCTCTACGATATATAGGCCTACATACCGTGATAGGCTAAACATACATGTACAAGGTGATATCAGCTTGCTAACTTAAAGAAATGAAAAGTGTTAAAATCTAGGCAAAGTGTCTGCTCTCAGAGAATTTTAAACCAAATTTAAAAAGAACTCCCAGCGATCGAAGCGAGCGAGGAATTTTTTTACTATAATAACAATGTGTGGAACGGGGTGTGGAACCATGGACGTATATATTACCAAGTCTTATTACCAAGTATACATCCGTGTTGGAACCCAGCAAGCAATCTATATGGCATCCATATGGGACATATATGGGCTTCCATTTGGGGAGTGCAACCGGGCTCCACATGGGTCCCGTATGGGCTGGCCCATGTTAGTACACTATGATATATTAAAATAAATAGAAGAAGCAGGATTTCTTGATTACAAAGGGGTCGATTTGGTAATTGTACCTGATTATTTGATATTTTACCCAGATTTTTCTGAAAATTCCACATGAAAATGGAATAATTTTGTCTCAAAGGGGGGTTCAGTCAAGCGAACCGCCTCTGTATCTGCCAATGTAGAAGTATAGATCAAGCTAGTCATGCATTATAAATAAGGAAATAAGTTTGAATAAATATGTTTAGCCTATATCATTTCTTTTTTTCTTTATGGGGCTGATATGTGGGACCCATATGTGACATATGTGACCCATCTGGGCAACCCTATATATGGAATAGCCCATATGGGACCCTTGCGGAGCCCGGTTGCACTCCCATATATGCATGTTTGCTGGGAAGTTGCTTATTTTAACCTGAGTGACAAGCAATTATATGTCAATTTAGACAGATTATTTGGGGGCCAAAGGCCATTCTGGCCCCCACCCCTACAAAATTATTGGGGGGCCTCCCCCCACCCCCCGTTCCTACGCCTATGACTCGTTGAACTGTCTTCAACCCCGTTTCGGTGAACTGTCTTGTCGGTGAAACTATTAAGGTTTTATCTTTTGGGCTGCATCTGTAGATTTTTGAATTCAGCGCGTGACGAAACTTTCTTTCTTTCTTTCTTTCTTTCTATTAATACTGGCACGATCAAATTTTGATCATTACGCCAGGGAGTGCAATTTTGGAATTTTGAAGAAAAAACAAAAACAAAACAAAAAAACAAAAACAAAACAAAAAAAATCTTTCGGCTGTGTTTTTAACTAAATGAGGAGTGCCCTAAACTCCTCAGCAGTCTGGGAATTGACCGCCGAAGGAGAAAGACTATTCCACTGTGGTATAGTCCGGGGGAAAAAAGAGTTCTTCAGGGCATCACTGTATGTCTGGTATCTACAATATTGGGCACTGTGTGATGACCTGGTAGATTTCAAACTGCGAGCAGGGGTCAGGTACTTGTCTTTTTCTATAGACACAGCACCAGAATGTATCTTATGAAAGAGAAGTAGGGAGGACTGATCCCTACGGGCCTCAAGAGATGGCCACTCAAGCTCATCAAGCATCTCGCCGACACTACTTGTGTTACGCCATCTCCTGCAGGTCCAACGGGCTGCTGTCCTCTGAACTTTCTCTATCTGATTAATCTGAAGTTTTGAGTAAGGGCTCCAAATGGGTGCTGCATACTCTAGTTTAGGCCGAACCAAAGTTTTGTATGCAACTTCCTTTGTACTCCGAGGTGCAAAAGCCAAATTCCTGCGAAGGAAACCAAGTGTCTTAGTTGCTTTGGAAGAAATTTCTGAAATGTGTTGACCCCAATCCATATTATCAGAGATGGTTATGCCAAGGTATTTTGCTGACTGAACGTTTTCCAAAGTTTGGTTGTGAAGGGAGTAATCAAAGAGAATCTGTTTGTGATGCTGATGCCGAGTCACTCTCATAGAGTGACATTTGGCTACATTGAACTTCATTTGCCAATCGGCTTCCCATTGTCCTAAGCTAGTGAGGTCTTCCTGCAGTATAAAACAGTCTTGAATCGAATGAATGTTTCTATACAGGACACAGTCGTCCGCGAACAGGCGAACAGAAGACCTGATGTTATCCGGCAGGTCGTTTATAAAAATAAGGAACAGGATCGGCCCTAAAACTGATCCTTGGGGTACACCGGATAACACTGGGACTGGATCTGAGGCTTGACCATCTAATACTACTTTTTGAGTGCGCCCAGAGAGCCATGAGTTGATCCACTTGTGGGTGGACCCTCTTATCCCATAATAGTCCAATTTGTGTAATAGCCTCCTGTGTGGTACCTTATCAAAGGCCTTTGCGAAATCCATTATGATCAAATCTGTCTGCTTGTGTCCACGATTCACAGCGCCATCCAGGTTGCTGATGATATCGTGCACAAACTGGACCAACTGGGTCTCGCAGGACCTCTGACTTCGGAAACCATGCTGACAGTCAGCAAGTATGCTATCTAAGGCTAAGTGCTTGTTGATGTTACTGACTAATATATGCTCTAGGGTTTTGCAGCAGATGCATGTGAGCTACACCGGTCTGTAATTAGCAGCGTCATATTTTTCACCTTTTTTAAAGACCGGGGAAACATTAGCTTGTCGCCACTCATCTGGTACTTCGCCTCGAGCTAAGGACTCATTAAAGATAAGTGCCAGTATTGGAGAGATCTCATTGCTACACTCTTTAAGCACTCTGGCATTCAGTCCATCCGGGCCAGGTGCTTTATGTACATTTAGTCCGTCCAACAGTTTGGCGACCCCTTTCGGGTCAACTGTTATGTCCCCCATGGGGGAGAACGGACTAGCCCCTTTAGAGGGCGGGTCAGAGTCGCCTTCACGTGTGAAGGCTGATTGAAACTGCCGGTTACATATATTGGCTTTTTCCTTTGTATCTGTCTTAAGAATTCCGTTTTCTCTGAGTGATGCGATCCCACACGCGTCTTTTTTAAGAGATTTGACAAATGACCAAAACTTTTTTATCTTTTCAGGCTTAGGAGTATCGGGATCTGAGCTGTCGTTCTCAAACGTAAATATATTGGAAACGTATTTCCAATAGGCATCTCTCAATACCTTCTGTACATGTGCTCTGAACCGCTTATAATGAATCTTGACATCAGGGTCCTTGGATTTACGAGCACGAAGGTAAAGCTTATTTCTTTTCTTTACAAGCCGTTTGATCGTTAAATCGATCCATGGCACAGAGTATTTTGTTTTGGTCATTTTTGATGGGATAAACCTTTCAACAGCCTCTACAAAGCCTGTTTTGAATTTGACCCACATGTCATTAACTGACATGTGACTGTGGTCTTCAGAAAGGTACGCGTCCTTAAATTGGGTCATGTGGTCTTTAAGTCCGACCATATCTGCACGTTTATAGAGAAAGATCTTTCTTGATGCCTGTTTTAACCTTTTAGCCTTAATGTCATATTCTACGTACACAATGTCGTGATCAGCTTTGCCGATCGGGGGCATCCCCTTGACTCTATTCACAGGAGATGGGAAATTCGTAAATAGCAGGTCAAGAGTTTTATCATTGCGCGTTGGTATATCTACGACTTGAGTAAGACAGTGCTCCCCTATAATGTCCAAAAGTTGTTGCTGAGACTGTCTTTTTTGCACCCCTTGAGGTACTTTCATGTGACTCCACTCTATATCACCGCAATTGAAATCTCCTCCAATCAGAACATGTGCATTTTTGTTAGACATAATCCGAGATAAGGATGAATTAAACTCCTCAAGGTAATCATTATCAATCTTGTCGGGGGGCCGATAAAAAGAACCAAGGTACAAAGTCCTGCATCCAATAATGTTCATCTTACACCAAACTATTTCACAGTTGGTGTCCAGTTCCGGAGTTTCAGTACAGAGCAAGTCACGCTTGAAAGCAATAAAGACACCACCATGGGCATCACTTGCTCTGTCTTTCCGAACTGCATCAAAAGACTCTGGGAAAATTTCTGAGTTTTTGATATCAGGGGTTAACCAAGACTCATTCCCCAAGATGATGTCTGGTTTTGCCGAGTCGATAATTGTATGAAGTTCAGCCTTCTTGTTCTTTATTGACTGACAATTCATAACCAAAATTCTGAGTGGATGGTTTAAGGCAGCCTTGGTTGCCTTCCCTTTAGCTTCCATAGGCCCCTGTACTATAGGGGATGAAGCTGCAGTGGGGGGGCCAATTATATCTGGTATCGGACTTTCAGGGTCGGACAGTGAAGATAAAGAATCAAATCTATTATGGGTTTCCAGAGAAGCTGTAGTATCAAATAAAGATGTGGAAAAGTTTGGCATTCCACATTTCATGCATTCCCATGCGATATTTTTACCCGATGATTTATTCAAGATACTATACATAGTTGAGGACATGCCCTGACAGTCAATGTGATACCAGATATTGCAAGTATCGCAACAAATCCCACGGTCCTCCCATCCAACATCGGCATCACATACCCCACATGGGAAATGTGAAGAGCCATTACAGGAGTCTGGACCTGGATTTGATTCGATGTCCCAGGAATTGCCACACAGGATAACAAATAAGTATAAGTAGGTCAGACGATTGGAGCCATGAAAATCCTTAAACCGAGTTGCTTTGTTTAGGATAGATACTGTACACAAGTGAGGGATGTTAGAACAAAGATTCATCTGATTTGCCGTGATCAAAGTTGATGTCGAATACACAGGAAAGAAGTCAACATGAATGTCAATTGGGTGTACACCACTGCTTTGCCAAAAACTTACTAAACGTGCTGCAAATAGCAAACATCCAACCATCATCATTATGTCAAACTTAAAATGACTCATATTACAGCTATAATGGAGTTCTGATTCCAAATTTTGATGTGTAGAGGGGTCTTGGGTCAAGCGTAACAATAATTTAAGATCTCAAATGCAACTGACAACTTACCTATGAGTTAGAACCTAAATGCGAGTATTTTTTAGTGTTGTTTTTCTTACCGGATGTTCAGTCAGCCATTTTTGATGTTGATAAATAGACCGGAAGTGGGAGGTCAAAAATTGGCGCGAATTTAGTCCACGTGAAAAATAACTAAATTAAACAAATTATTTGAAAATTGACAACCTACAAAGTAAGAGTAATATATAAAATTATAGAAAATAGTAAAAACTCAGCCAAAAAGTGTTTTATAAGTCCAAAATATCCTAAAATTGTCCCAGGAAAAACAGGACCGCCATTCACTGGCGCATGCGCGCTATATGTTTCTTTTAGATACATGTATTTCCCTTTTTAGTGCCAAAATAGCACAACAGAAGACTTTAGAAAAACATTCTTAAGCCCTAAATTGTTTCTAAGTAAAAAAAGTCACTCAGGCTTTGCTGTTAAGATAACAGAGAAAAGGGACATTCGCATGCTGACATGAACCAACGGTACGAATCTTTGAGCGCGACGAAAAATCTATTTCCGGTTGTAAACAAATGGTATCTAAAGACAAAATATCCTATTATTTGTCGATATTTAACAGAGAAATTGTACATTTGGCCTGTAGAACACATTTATACAGTTAGTTGTAGTATTTTATCAACGTTTTACTAAAATACATGTGTGAATAAAGTCAATAAACGTTCGCGGATAAGCTGTCAACATGTTAGCACCTGCCCAACATATTTCTGGGTTCACCAATGAGTTTGACAGGAAACGTTTGTACAAATGTGTAATTGGATAATCTATGTCTTATGTTGAATTTAAAACTTGGATGTTACTTCACATAAAAAGAAAGAAATAAGCATCTGAATAGGTAATTGTAAATTCTGAAACATGGATGGTCTAGCTATTTAATTTAGCCTCGGCACTGATTGAGCAGCCTGTGGAGATGGTGTTGTTATGACCTGAATCATTTAGAAAAGTTCTGCTTTCTGTTTCTTGTATCTATATTGATTTACTAAGTTATCGGACAGAACAATATATTGAAATATGTACTTGTTCAATGTTGGTTGAAGTTTTCAAAGACCTGATGACGGATTGCTGTGTCTTCCTGATATGTCACCTCAGCATTTCAATTTTCAAAAGGTTCATTGAAAATTGAATTTTGCAGTTTGCGCAACCAAATACGTCACAGTCCAGAAAATGTGGCTGCCAGTGTTGATAGAAGGAAGAAAAAAAGTCAGATTTATATAGCCAAATGTTATTTAATAAAATAGAGAGACATGTTCAAATTGAAAATAACCAAGCTGTTAGTGCATATTCTGTCCTTTTTTCTGTTTTTTTTTTGTTTTACAATTACATGTCAGTTGTTTGATTTGATTCTTTACATCCCAGTCAATAATTTTTCAGCCTATCAGGACGGGTCTAACTGGATTGAACCCGTACTAAGCAGGGGATAAAGTGCCTTGCTCAAGGACACAACAGTGATAACACAGTGACTCCGCCGGTGGTGAGACTTGAACTAGCAACCCTTTGATCTTTAGTCTAGACTCTAACGCTCTACCAACTTTCACGTGCTCCGCACCTCCATTTCAGTGGTCAATATTCATACTGGTTGATTGAAAATTTTAGTGGTGAAACTTTTTGAGTCAGTATGTCTAAGATAAATTTGATCAATAATGATTACAGGTTTTTGGATAATTTTTATGCTCATGAGCCCTGAGACAGAGTTACCATATTGAATTTATTTGGCTCTAGACTCTGATTAATTTCCCAAAATGATTCAAAAATATATATAGTACACTGTTGGTTTTGCAATTATAGTGTTTGGAATTATTTTGGGAAAAAATCTCCATTTTATAGCCCAGTCAAAACGCTCAATAGCCAATACATATTTGGGGTAATTTTGGAAGGGGAAACAAATTTGAAGGTTTATAAACTTTATATATATTTTTCTGAATAAACATGAAATGAGCCATTACATGAGAATTTCACACTTATCACATATGTGAGCAGCAAAGGCTCAGACAAGCAAGCGCAACATGCAACATTCCAACAAAATAATAAAATCTCAAGTTAAATTGAGAATCCGAGAAGCTATTATAATTTGCCTAATTCAGCATTTGTGACTGACTTTCGATACCAATGGATAAGTACCTAAATCGCATAAAATGGCTCATATACGTTACATACAATGATACAGTAAAACCTTTCTTAAGCGGCCACTCAAAAAGAAGACCAAAATTGGTTTTCAAGACCAACTATCGCTTAATGCAGGTCAAAAGTATTGCTGAAAGCTCCAAGGGGAGCATTCTGCAATACTTTCCACCTTCATTAAGCTACCATTTGCCATTAAGACCTTAGTTTTGTCTTTTTTGAGTGGCGGCTTAAGACAGGTTTTACCGTATATAGGAGTAATTTAGCTAAGTATCAATAGTGAGACCAAGGCCAATTCTCTGACCTTGCACTATTTTTTCAGGTTTGCTAGTTATTTTACATGGCAACATCAATACAGGTTACAAATATCCCAGACAGAATTAGAGCTCAATACGACAGACTGCCCCAAGATCTGGATGCTGCAACTATGGCAAGAGAAGTCCCCAAACAATATCAGAGGTAAGATACATGTACAGGCTTATTCAAATGCCTTATAACACTTGGGTTTTCCTACCTTTTCAGTCAACTTTGAGAAATACAGCATTTAACCCTTGTCATGCTTAATATTTTTGATATACTACATTCCAACCCAATTTTTATCCTTTTAACCAACAGTATTCCAGTAGTAAGTGGGTGTTTTCAATCAGAGTGGGAAACACTATAGATCCAGATCAGCTGGCTTCATTAGAAGCCAGCTTAACTGGATCAAAAATGACAAGCACTACTAAACTCGCATTTCTGTCTTAGAAAGTTATGTCTTAGACTCTAAGTACCAACTACATGTACAATGTTTAGTCACGATAGTGTTTTAGTGCTAGTTGGTGCATTGCTGCTAGCCGGCTACCTGGAGGGGGTCCCACTGATGTGGATGATGCACCTGCATGTTAATCAAAAATACAATATACAGAAAATAGCAATTAGCACAAAATGAGATAGTCCTGTCCTCTATTTTCTATCAATGTAGAGAAGTTATATTCTGATGAATTATGATGTGAATGCAAATTTAAGCTCCTAACTTACTAACCAACTTACAGAGGTTTTTGAAAACGGCTTGTTATGAAAAGGGCTCCCTTTTCTCACTTTTTAACCCTTAAAGCGCCAAAAAAAAAAAGCATCTGAAAATGTCATTTGCTGAAGTCGTCTGCTGCAAATAATTGTCTAGCATTACTGACTAACTTAAGTATAGAAGCAAACAGGGTGGACCCAGATCAGACTGCTCCTCCTATAGGAGCAGTCTGGTCTGGGTCCACACTATTTGTCATAGAAGCTTTTAAACATTTTAGCAGACGAGAAAGCAGACGATTTTTGTTGTGATTGGTGCTTTAATGGTTAAGCTCCTAACTTACTAACCAACTTACCGAGTTTTTTGAAAATGGCTTGCTATGAAAAGGGCTCCCTTTTCTCACTTTTTAATCACATATTTTGTAGAAATTCCGAGGAGATCCAGCTACTGAAGTTTCCAAGCACAAAGAACATCCTGTGGGACCATGAGAGCACGGGAAAACCCCATAGCTTACACATATCTTGTTATAGGTTTGTACATTACACGTTATATTTACTTATTCACCTTACCATATTCACCTATTAAGCACGCTATGCACATAAATATTTTTATTCAAAATTCTGTTTCTTTTTTTTAAAACGGTGTTGATCCAGATCAGCTGGCTTCATCAGAAGCCAACTGATCAGGATCTACCCG
Organism: Loripinus fragilis; assembly: GCA_964019695.1. Classification (NCBI taxonomy): domain Eukaryota; kingdom Metazoa; phylum Mollusca; class Bivalvia; order Lucinida; family Lucinidae; genus Loripinus; species Loripinus fragilis. The sequence goes on from OZ026518.1 coordinate 99,333,925, forward strand.
TTTTCATTCACAGTATGAATCCATATTACCAATGCATATTACTAATCAATTAAATTACACCACTGGATTAATTGAAGAAAAAAAATCATATACAGTGTTTGATGTAAACCGAATTTAAGCCTCATTTCTTAAATCAAATCAGCATTTTTCTTTCCAATTCTATGTCCCCCCCTACCCCCAATTTGAGACAATTTTGTGAAAAATACTTTATGGGAGACTACTACTTCTCCCTGACCCCTGATTATGAATCTGACTGTTCAATTTGTAGAAAGATATACAAGGCTAACAAAATGCTTAAAAGCTTGTCCTTGGTGTAATTAAACAAAATTGTCTTGATTTTGTCTAAATTTTAGGATAAAGCATGTTCACAATTGTTTATCTGCATATGTCAATGTTTTTCCCCAATTTCTACATTTTGTTGATATTTTTTTCAATTTTAGCCACCGGTTTTAGCCAGAGGCATTTTCCAAAAATATGTTTATAATTCATGTGACACTTTAAGTTAATGGTAAAAAAGTAATGTTAAAATTTTTAATTTTTCAGGAAACCAAAACTTTGTGTGCCAGAAAAGGTGTTGAGATTCGCCCAGAGACATGCAGAAAGTACAAAACAGACGTCTTGTGGCTGTGTTCTTGTTGGAACTCTACTTGTTGATGATGGTATCTATCATTGTAAATCCTAACACAGATTTAGATAAACAAAATTTTTAGCGTACAATTGTACAAATTTTCTTCCCCATCAATTTTAACATATGTTTTGGGTGCTCAAAAGAACCGTCTCATTGAGACGGTTCTTTTGAGTACCCTAACATATGTTTTGGTTGAGAAATAGGAAAATTATTTTTTGTTACACACTCTTAACTATAAAAGGTCTGTCCTATGCCTTAGTAATGATGCTTTCAGCTGTATGGGCAAGCCCAGTCTTTACAGTATGCCATCTTGGCTATTTACTGAAATAGATTATAAGTCTAGGCTACACCATTAGGCACTAAGTATCAAATGGTACCCTTCAATGCCAATCATTACTGCTCTCTGTGCCTGTCTGCATCAGAATAAATTGCTGAAAAGCAACTTTTTAGCTCACCTGAGCCATTGGCTCATGGTGAGCTATTGTGATCGTTGGATGTCCATTGGGCATCTTCAACAATTGCTTCAAAGGACATCTACTCCTAAACTACTGTCTGGATTTTGACCAAACTTGGTAGGAATGATCCTTATATGGCCCTCTTTAATTATTGTTCAAATGGTTCAGGTCCATTGCATATCTAGGTCACACAGGCTAAAAATGGACTTTCAAGATGAAAACTTTAAAAATCTTTTCTGAAACCACAAGGTCTAGGGTCTTGATATTTGGTATGTAGCATCATGTAGTGGACCTCGAACAAGTTTGTTTAAATTATCCCCCTGGGGCCCGCCCTGGGGGTCACATGTTAGATACATAGGTTTATATCTGGAAAAACATGAAAAAATATTCTTGTCTGAAACCTTAAGGCCTAGAGCCTTGATATTTGGTATGTAGCATCATCTAGTGGACCTCTACTAAGTTTGTTCAAATTATCCCTCTGGGACCAAAATTGCTTGCCCCTGGGGGTCACATGTTTTACATAGGCTTATATACCATAGGGGAAACATTGAAAATCTTCTTGTCTGAAACATTAAGGCCTTGGTATGTTTTTTAAATTTCAGAGTGGACCAAAATAGCTGGCTCTTTTTATATTTAAAAATTCTTTAAGCCTTTTTAATGTAGACCAAAATATATAAAAAATGTTTTACTTTATTTGATGCAGCACAAAACAAAATAAACTATAATAATATCAACACATTTTTTTATAATTTATAAGCAACATCTTGGTTGTCTAGCATAAAAATTGAATCATAAGTTAATATTTAAATCTGTTTTTTTCATAAACTAGTAGTCCTTGAACCTCAAGTGGTCTTTTAAAATACATTCTCAATTACATAGACTTGCCTGCTTAAACATGTATTTTTGTAGTAAACACATGTGGGCATGCTTACAAGATTCAAATGGTACTTCAAGTAGCATAAGCGATCAGCACCGGCTCAATTTAGCCTGTACATCACTCGGTGTAGTTTCACCACTCTTCACTGCTCAGATACACAAAGTATGGAAATGACTAAAGCCTCAGACCAAAAGTTAGGACATGTAGCCCCATTATGTAGCTGTGCATGCATGCTTATATATATATGGTGACTTTATGCATATACGATATAAAGTACTAAAATCTAATGAGCTGACCCATATTTAAATGATTTAATGCTCATCTCTGACTTTTACCTTAATTTCAACAAAGGACTTATTTGAAAGTCAGCACCACAGTAATACTAAGGTTTTCCTATTTCTGTGTTATATTTACTAGATGGAGAGGGTGTAGTGTTCAGTGTTGAGAGAATGGACCCAGTGGGTGACCCGAACAGCTCTACAAGCCATGCAGCTGGAGATCTGCTCATACCATTTACAGTAAGTTGTTGAAAGTTGTATGCACATGCAGGTCTGGTTAACTCATAGTACAGTAAAACCTGTGTAATACGGCCACTCTCAAAAAGACCAAAAATTGGTTATCAAGTCCAATTATTGCTTAATGAAGATCAAAAGTATTGCAGAATGCTCCAAGGGGAGCATTCTGCAATACTTTCGGCCTTCATTAAGCTACCATTTGTCATTAAGATCTTTGTTTTGTCTATTTTTGAGTGGCCGTTTACACAGGTTTTACTGTACCTGCTTATTTCAACTGAATTTAAATATTGAGCTCAGTAAATCATGGGCCAGCACATGATTGAGATTTTGGTGCTTATCACATTGTTGAGCAACAAACCCTGACTGGGGCAGCCCTGCGCAAATGTGTTGACTTGCTAATGCCTTCACTGCTCGCATACATATAGTATGGGTGTAATGAGTCTCAGACCAAAATTTAGACCTTTAGCCCGGCTGGAGACGCCAGTATGGGTGTTAAAAGGAGGCGTTTGTGCCTATGGGATAAGACACAAAATCCCATGAGCTGGCTCATATTCTTTAAATTAAATTGCAGGTCAAACCCTTTCAATTTTGATGAAATATCTAGTCCTACATAGCCTTTGAGTTACCATAGCACTGTAAGATTTAGGCTTGATTTCTATTGCGTCCCTGGGACCCAAGGCATCAACAAAAGTTGATTCCCATGTAAATTTTACTGAGTCCCGGAATGTATAGTTTCCAAACTGATATTTTTTGCAATGTTAAACACGAAAATGTTAGCTAAAACTATCAATTAACTTTATCTCAAACATTTCAGTTTACACTAAGTGATTAACAATCATTTAAATAAAAGCAAGAAAGAAGCAGACCTAGCAGTGATAGAGACACTTCTTTGCTTTTAAAAAGTCTTTAGTTGAGGTTCTAGATCAAGATCATTTTACATGTGCCTGTTGAAAATTGCTGAACCTGTCTGTGAACGTATTTTTGAACGGACAAAACATCAAATTGTGATAGTATTGGCTTCAGAATTAACTGTATTAAGTTATTTAAATGTTTCTAGACTAAGTGTGATTCCTCGAGGCAAATGCCATTTTTTACCCAGCAAATGGATTTTGGGAAAACCGTAAATCATTATTTATAGCAGAGCCTCGTTCTGATTTCAACCGTTGCTATGAACAAAGGATCTCGTAAAAACACACTTAAAACTATTTATAGCAGTCTCTTTGTGATTTTGAAGCATTGCAAAGTACAAAAGGCCGATATTCAAGGGTTTTAACTGTCCTTACTATTGAGCTGGCTTAAATTTGCTGAAAGTCGACTGCATGTGATCTTGCGTCCCATGTACGCAGGCTACTTGTCTATTTTGCGTACCAATGATTTTCCATGCGTATTTAGATATTATTACGGCGTAAACGCGAACACTGCATAGTTTCATGAAGCACAAATAACACGCTATAACAGAAGTTAGCCCACTTTTGAACAGGGTCCCTTGGCAAACAGTCTTCACTGTTAATTAACTTACAAAGACAAAACAGTACCCAGAGTTAGTAAAACCTGTTGACCCCTAAATGTGTATAATGGAACATTCAAATTATTTGCAGCTGAGATGGAAGAATCCAGCATTCAAGGAAAGGTTAATATTGCAATGTCAATTGTCATCTATTTTATTTGCCTGCTTGATCTTAATGCTGAATTTCTGAATTTCAAGTATTTGATGCTCAAGTACCCCACCCTTTCTCTTGTGTACTTGTATGGCTGCCAGGCATATGTTGTTGCCTTTCTATCAGAAATTATCTTTGACAAACTACATTCAGACAAAAAATGACTGGTAGTTGTAACAGGATTCGCACAGGCTTGAAAAGTACTTGAATTTAGAAGGCTTTCTTGAAAAGTCATTGAAAATTAAATCTGTCTTGAAAAGTACTGGAAAATCACTCAAAGGCCTTGAAAAGTCCTTGAATTCTTCCTATTTTCTGTAGAACTTAACACTGTTGCTAGAGATCTAAATCAGTATAAATTGTTGTGCCGTTATTTGGTGCAGCAAATGCTGCACCAAATAAAGGCACAACAATTCATACTCACATTCTAGTACTTATTTCTCTCTCAGTCTAGCATTTTTGAAGCAGAATATTAACACTTCGATCAGTATTTTTCCTCAACTTTTAGTCCTTGAAAACTGTAAATTAGTCTTGAGAAGTCCTTGAAAAGTCGTTGAATTTAACTCAAACTTCCCTGTATGAACCCTGTGTAAAGCAAGAACTACATTTTTGCATCGGTAATCAGACCTTCAGCTGAAGTGTGTAATTTAAATATACTCAACGTCAGTGAAAAGTTACCAGTAAATCCCATACACTGAGCATAGGACAATATTTAGTTCATTATGAACGAAGAGTGGCGGATACTTCAACACTCAATTTTATGGCACAGAGTCCCATGCATCACCACTATGGATTCAGTATGGAAAATGGTATCCATCATACACGAAAGCATTATAATCATTCCTTGATGGACTCCTGTAGTTTCCATTGCATTGTATAGGAAAATGCAGTTTTGGTGCTTCCTTAAAGTTTGATCCTCATTTTTCACGTTTGATGGGATAACCTTAACCATTATGGTGGCATTTTCAATGAAAATGTCTTGGGCATGTCCTGGCATGTTGTTTTCTGAAAATGATGATTTCAAATTCTTAAAAACTGCGAAAACATAAAATGCACGTGCATCACTTGCAACATAGTTCCAGGGCTCTTGTAACTGTTTTATCTCTCCAAACCAGCTTGTCGTTTACCAGAAACATGAACATAACAGTAGCCAAAGAGCTGTATTATATATTTTCTGAAAAATGGAAATTTTGATACTGCTAACTTTTCATTGACGCTGAGTATACTTTTAAACTTTTAATTTTGTTATTTCTCAACCAAAATATATTTTTGATGGTACTCAAAAGAACTGTTGCCATGAGACCGTTCATATTGAGCACCCAAACGCATGTTTAAACTGAAGGATAATAAAATCATTTTTACAGCTGCATACTCTGTAACTATGAACATTTTTCGAAAAAATTTATTTTCTTTTTAAATCATTTGTAAAAGTAGAATTAAGCTATGTTTTCACAATAAAAATGCTCAGTACAGCTGAAAACTGCATGGAAAAGTGAATTATCTCATCAAATAGGTGTGTTTTTCTCTTGTTTGTAATTATTTGCGTCCCTCCAATAATTCTAGACCGTTGAATTTTAACATAAATGCAGTTGTTTTTATAATGATACCTTGTTAAGATTTACGAAAATGGTAAAATGTTTACCTGAATTTGAGTATTTTTTACTGTGTTCTTGAAAAATAAAAACATTATTTTTAAAATTAGAAGATCAAAAGTTACAGACTATGCAGCTTTAATGTTACATTTAAAAAAATTTGCTTATCTGGACCTATGGCAATTTTTGACTAATTACAATGCAGTCCCTTTATATATTTGGGGCTCCATAAGAATGGACCATGTTATAAGTGAACCATGTTGTAAAGGGACAATTTTACAAAGAAATTATAGTCATTTTCCTATATTTCCTTTTTTAAAATTCCATGATGAAAAAATTTGGGAGCCACAACATGACTGTGTTATATCCAAATCTGTGTTATAATGAGGTGTGTTATAAAAGGACTGCACTGTTATCTGTAATGATATATCTTTTTGCTTGATTCAGCCAGTAAGTTCTGTTATTTTTATTGCAGTTACAGAATGGGACGAAGGACAGGAGTAGCAGTATAGAAGATTATTCCAGTGCTTTAGAGGTAAAGCTATAATTCCAGTCACAGTATGAAAGTATGTCCCTTGCGACGTAGGCTTGAACATGACCATGTTTTCAGCAAAAATGGTGATGTTATGAAAACATTTGTTGTGGCACTCACTTAGATTTCCAATGAGTACCCACAACATGTACTTGTGTTGAGAAATATGAAAGCAGGCAGTTTGGATACTATAATTACTATTGGGTGATTTCAAAAAAATGCATCCAAAGTGTGACATTGGGGGTCAAATTTCAAAATTGCTCTATCATTATCTTTTTTACGTCATCCTAACCAGGGAACATCAAAATTTCAGAAACAAATACTGGTTTAAGAATAAAATTTAGGACAATGCTTTAAATTTATTACTTTAATCATTTTTTCATTATTTTTTTTACAATTCAGAAGCTACTTTTAGCTTGATTATAAACAACACAGGTAAGCAGAATTGTAAATATTTTCTCATGAACTGATGAAGTACTAATGTATACACATTTTCAAAGTAAAATTTAATCTTTCGCTGAAAATTTGCACTTGTAATAAAATTTTATATGAAAATACACCCCTGGATTTTCACTGTGTAGAGGAAAAAAATTTTCTAATTAAAATAATAAGCATGATTTTTTGTTAAAAATTGTTTTTAGATAACAAGTAGGGTATATGAAAAACATAAAACAAATTTCATTTGAATATATAGGATATAAAACATATTAAACACAATAACATATATTGGTAATGGAATGTGTTACACTTGTGACAAAATCAGAAGAGGGAGTTTCTCCTTTGAATTTTTGATCTCTTATAGATTTTATATAGGATAAAGTGAATTGGCTTCATGGAAATTGATTAAAATGTATCAAAACATAAATCAATTCCCTTTTTTAGCACAAAACTTTAAAAAATGAACTATTCAGATTTGTTTATTAAGCATAGTAAGTAGTTATGAAATGTTAATGATCAGAAAACAGTGGACAGCACTCATTGTGGGATAAGTTATCAATTGAATGATTTGAATGATACCATTTCTTGCAATTCTAAAGAATCTGTGTCAAATTTAAGGCTTAAATAGAAAGAAATAATTGTGTTACACTTGTGACAAGCAAACAAGGGAACTGCTTATGTCACTTTTGTCTTTTCTTATCACTTAAACTTTATATAATCTACTATAGCATGTACAACTGAGCATCTTTTTTGGTTTTCTTCAATAAATTCTTGTAAATATTTTTTGAATTGTGAAAAAATACATATCCCTCCTTGTGAGTGCATAATTTTATCCTTTTTGTTTACACCATTTTATGTTTTCTTTGTATCAAAAGAGTGAATAACTACCCTAAAATACCAAAAAGTATCAAATTAATTGTTGAATAGATCATCCTTTGACCAAACACAAGAAAAAGTGAGATGAAGTCAATCCATAATATATGTTACACTTGTGACACAAATCACATTTTAAAGTCTACCTGTCTAAATCAAGCTATAGTCTGGTTTTAAACTGTCTGATTTCTTCAGTGTTGAATTTAGCATGATTCCTATCCCAGAATGTAGCTCAAGGATGGCCAACTTCATAATGAAACTAGTATATGGGCTCAAGGAAGTGTCATTCCTGCTGGACCCTAACTAGTATTGACTACACATTTGGTGAAGTTGTTGACTTCTTGCTGTGTTTAAATTATATTTATGCATTCAAGAATTATTAAAAAGACCAAAGAAGTAATATTTCATTTAAAATTTGCTATGTATATGCATTTATCACATATTCCTAAAATGTGTTACACTTGTGACATCAGTTAAAATCATGCCACGAAGTCAGCAGCTGATGGATTTCACCACAATTCCTCATAATGAATTTTTACGGCTCCCTTGACCAGAAAAACAGCAAAAAAGCTATGAAATGCAAAACAAATTGAAATGCTGGTGATTGAAACCTTAAATGTTACACTTGTGACAAATCTGGGTCGTTTTATTCAGTACTGGCTACATAAAATCATACTTGTTGTTTTATAGGCAATTTGGTTCCTTTAGATAGCTAAAAGACTGCTATTCATTAAAACAGCATTCCTGATGAATAAAGCTTTGTATATTTTACAAGGCAATTCACTTTACTCCAATCATATGAAATTCTGTATGATAAAAATTTGAGGGTGTGTTTATAAAAGGTTACAAATTTCCGATTTATCTGGTTTAAAAAAGATGAAAAGATTATTTTCCTACAGCTTTTATGCTATATTTCAACTGCAATTCACCATTTGACTATACATGAATAGTTTTTAATACAATTTACAGTTGAATCGAAGGTAAGGGGAAAAATGTCACAAAGAAGTGTTACCCTTGTGACAATTTTGATGACATTTTTCCATGTAATTTTTGAACAGAACATTCATAAGCGATGAAACTTGGCATGATGCAAGAACAACATTAATTACATATCTTAAAATTAATTTTAACAATAAATCTGCTTTAGATAGTCTATAAACATTGATTAAAGAAATGGATGCATTATTTTTGAAATCACCCTATTCTTATCCAGGACTGAGCTTCAAGAATCTGCAAACTATCATATGTACACTCTTAAATGGGCATTTTATTTGCTATCAGATTCATTTAACTGTGTTCTATTTATTGGTATAAAACTAACACTGTCTTTATGATGTAGAGGGTGTGAAGAAAGTTTGTTCCACAATTAGATTACTACACGTGTATCTTCAAACTTGTGCAACATTTCATTTTTGAGATTGATTTCCTAGCAGTTTCTGTGATCAAATACTTAAGTTGCTCACATCAAGGCCAAGCTCTTGATTCTGGACATGTCAGATGCAATATTTGGTGAACTGTCAATTATAACATTTGAGAACATAAAAGACCACCCATTTTTCTAATTGGTTGTTTGAGATCATGGTATCAACTTTTACATCAGATTTCATTACAGAGTGGCAGGAGACACACTGACATACTGTAGTCGCTGATTGGCCTCAGAGGTTGAAGGCCAGGCAACCATCATTTGTGGCTGGACTTTAAATCTGTTGTAATGTTGATCAATGAAACCTGACCTGATAAATGCACTTCTACAAAGATCATAAGACATTGATTTCCATCAAAAAGTTTTATGTGACGGATGAAATGATAGGCTTTTAAAGGCTTTGAGATGGTCGATTGTTGTAATTGATGGTAGACAAGTTTATATGCTTGCGTACAGAGGCTTGCAAAAGTATCCTCAAAGTCCATCGCTTTGCTTATCTGCTTGTCTGAACAAATGTCATTTTTTAACTTTCAGTTACTGAAACATCGCTGCTGCTCCAAGGATCCTGTGGAGCTGGGAAATTTTCTTTTAACAAAAGGCTGGTGCAGTTTTTATTCGAAGGGAGATAAATGTGTTCATCATTTAGAATTTGATGTGGTCACTGTGGGAACAGAGATAAAGGCGGTGCCCATAGGACCTGTACCTATAGTTCCAACAGCTCTGTCTAAAAATCTTTCGGGTCCTATGAGTATCAGTCATATGCAAGGGACCCCCAAAACAGGGTAAGTGAAGTTCTGTATTGTCTATTAAGTCTAATAATATTTGGACAGCTTTACTAAATATGGTATTTTCAGGCCTCCAGATAAGACTCTTCTTACCTAGAGTGCAATAAAAATAATTTTCTTTGTACTCAACCAAAACAAGGAGCACACTGGCTCAGTGGTAGAGTGCTAAGCTCGAGACCGAAGGGCCGCAGGCTCAAGTCTCACCGAATGACATACGAAAGTTCCTGCAGAAAAAGCGGAAAGTAAACGTGATTTTGAGAAAAGAAAGTCGCAACATGAGTATTGAACTCTTTTTGTCAGTGTATGGGATGTTATGAAACTGACTGCAGTGGGTAAATATCATTTTAGCAGTGATATAAGGATTTTCAAAAAACATCAAATTACCCCCCCACTCCCCATTTTCTTTATTGCATACAATTTTAAGGACTAGTGTATTTGTTTGCAGGGCGAGTGAAAATTGTAAGTCACTCGTCCTGCAGGGCAAGTGCAATATTGAAATATTTTTGTCCCCTGATACTAAAATGACAAAGACATTTGGAAAAAAATTCAGATTATGTATTAGGTTGGTGCCTGCATTAAGGAGAAAATTTATCTTTGTAATGTTTGTCATTCAATCAGTGATTTTATAGGCATGTCCATCAGTTAGGTACAGGTACATTGGCTTAAAGATAGAAAGAAAACATTGCCGTAGCAAGATGCTAGCTTGGATTGTATAGGCCATTTCATGAGAAACTCTTATTTTGTTACTGTAAAACCTGTCTTAAGTGGCCACTCAAAAATAGACAAAACTAAGATCTTAATGACAAATGGTAGCTTAATGAAGGTGGAAAGTATTGTAGAATGCTACCCTTGGAGCATTCTGCAATACTTTTGACCTGCATTTTAAGCGGTAATCAGTCTTGAAAACTAATTTTGGTCATCTTTTTGAGTGGCCGCTTAAGACAGGTTTTAATGTACATGCCAACAACAAGGGCACGTACCAGCCAGCATATCCGCAGTCTGATCAGCGTCTTTATAATTTTCCAGAAAATATGATAGCTACGCTTGCTAAGTACTGCAAAATTTCATGTTTCTAGCTTGTCTCTGTAGCTGAGTAGGCTGATTTGAATCTTAACATGGTTGTAAAACCCTGAAGACAGGTTTTCTTGGGTTGAGGCCCATATTGTCCTTTCTTCATTGAAGGCTCATTTCTCATGCTGAACATCATACTATTCTCTTTTCCAGGTACTTGACTATGGACCATACAAGAAAACTTTTATTGGTGCTAGAATCTGATCCTAAAGTTGCAAATCTACCTCTTGTAGGCATGTAAGTATAAAAAAGCAAGACAACGTAAAAGGGGGGGGGGGTGGGGGGGATCGCTTACCACATGTATAGCACGATAATGGTCAAAGGGACAAAACTAAATTATTATAATCTGTTCTGGAACGACAGCGTTAACTTTTTCAAGATGTATCCCATCTCCAGGTTTGTAGCTCGATTTATATGGGGAAAAAAGGCCCTTTTGATGAACTATTTTTTTCAAAGATGGCAGCTGTTCATGGCATTATTATGCTGCTTTTCTTAGAAGTAGAAGTTATTGTGACTAGTATATATAGGGATGACAATTGTTATTAATTGGAATCAGAAACGGTAAATGAGGACAATGATGGTCCTTCTCAAATTTTTTAACCATTGTTTTCCCACCATTCCAAAACAATGATGTTGAAAATGAAAGTAGACATTTATGTATTTTCAGCTGTTGAAAAATTATTTTTATGACATGCTATCACTAGAAAACATTATTTCAGACATTGAACCAAATGTCCCAAACAAGCAGTAGAAAATTTGGTGTAAATCCCTACATTGGTTATGATTTTGTATGAAATTATATGTTTCATCATAATAAAATCAAAATAGCCTTATTTTTCCTGGCATATATAGCGTGCACTTATACACGGCAGTGAAGGGGTTAAAGAAGATGTTGTTAATTGAGAGTCTACACCACAAAATTGCCCAATTAAAACACACCAAGGCCCCTTTCCAAAATGCTGAAAAAATCTCTGACTGCAAATTTTTAATCTTCAAACTTTTGGGACATTTACTGCTGATCTACAAGCCTAGTGAAAGACCAAATTAGTGGTGGGACATCTGTTGGAAATCATAATCGATCATCGGTTGGAATTGGTTGCTGCTGTCGATGCGATTTTCTGATTATAATCGGTTCCTAATGAGTTTGCTTTTGCATGCATGCTTCACTTTTAATCCTTGAAAAATCCATGTATCCATGATAATCATGGACTAAAAATGGCTGCTTTTTTATTATGGCACTCCCAGTCCCTTCCATTTAATTATTTTGTAGCGTAGTGTCTTAACATGTAGTTTGACAACTTTCTTAAGTTTTATCAAAGTATCTTTTACAATCTTGTTTGGAAATGCTGACAATGATTTTATAGTCTCAATGGTATTCTAAAGACTCATTTGAGTCATTTCACAGGCCTTTCTCAAAAAAAAAAAAATAAAAAATAAAAAAAAATAGATAAATGTTTACCGGGCCGCGTAGCGCAGTCGGTAACGGATCTGGCTACAGGTGCGTGTCTGACTGCATATCCAGGGGTCGCGAGTTCGATCCCGGCCCGGTCCCATACTTTCGTGGAGATTGATCATGAAATAATTTCTACGGTCATTCTCCTCCCTTCCGCTGATTCATTCAAGAAGGATTGTTGTCAGTTACAAGCGAAAGTATGTGCAAAAATTACTGGTTAACCGCTTATTCAAGCCTGCCCAGGAAAAAGTGTGGTTAGGTGAACTGACCGTCCCGCAATGACCATAGCTGTTGACTTGGGACGTAAAGCAACAAAAAAAACAAAACTAAAAAAATCAAAAAATGTTAACAGCTTTCCAGGTATTAACTGTAATTTATTTCTGTTTAGAAACTAAATATGTCGAGACACATACAAGAAAAGAAACGTCAACAAACAGTGCTTGTCCCTGATAAAAAAAATTATGTCTCACATGTATCAAAGCTACATGAGAAAGATTTTAACAGTTGAACTCAGAAACATTCTAGATGTCATTCTATGACTAAAGAATATGAGAAATAAGTTTAAATCTTAGCTGAACTTAACCCATAATATTTTAACAGATCATAGATTATGACAAAACATAATCGATCATCGCATCAGTTGACCTCTAACAATTAGTTAATCGATTATTGTCGATTATCGGTACACCACTAGACCAAATATTTTTAAACCTGGCTGATGTAGTGTGTAAAATGTTACAACAGAACTGAATAACAAAGTGTAAATAAACCCTGATCAGACTGAGGTTTACACTTCATTGATCAAGCCTATTTGTCTGAATCAGTTATTAAGTGAATTATCTAGTATATTTTAAATACAGCTCATGTACATGTATCTCTATATTCTTTATTTTCAGATGGGTGAGTGGTGTATCATACGCCTACAGTCCCTATGTGTGGGCCTGCTGTTTGAGATATCTACACAACTCCTCCATACAAGACAGGTTAGTAGTCGTAGATAAGATTGAAATACTGACACCTACTTTTCAACTTTCATACTAAAATGCTGGGACAAACCTGGAAGGGGGGCCCTGTGCTAAAAGGCATATATTATACTAAAAAGACCATTTTGCTGTCTATAATGGGCCAAGCTTTTTCAAATATTTTGTCAGAGAGGCCCATGACTTATGAGCCAGGATTCTTCCTGAAAATGTGTGCGCAAGCTGTGATGGTTATGATGAGCTTGCACTAATGTGCAGGCCTGCCTTAACTTTAAAAGCTGGATTCTGTTGGGATTAATAGATCTAAATATCATGAGCTTAGGCTAATGGCCGCTTTGCCAGTGAACAAGATTTCAATACTTGTCGCATCGGCTGGCAGCTTGTAGCTTTTGCTTGCATCAGCATGGGCATTTATAAGAGGCATTAGTGATTTGTGCATATGTAAATAAGTAGAGTAGACTTGTTAAGGTTGTTGAATTTTTATATGATTTTGTGTTTAAAATCAAGCAAAATTTGAAAACGATGAATGTTGATACTTATGGCATAGATGATCAGCAATAGCGACGTCGTTGCTCACACCACAGCCCAGGAGAATCGATAAATATTAGACCTAGCACAATTGAAAAGCTGCATAAGCACATTTAAACAGGCCTTTATAGTTAAGAGTGCGTAATAGAAAATTAATTTTCTTATTTCTTAACCAAAACATATGTTGTGGGTAATCAAAAGAACCGTCTCAATGAGATGGTTCTTTTAATCAGCCAATTCACATGTTTAAATGATTGGTAAGAAAATATTTATAGTTTTTACGCTAAAAAATTGTGTTTATCTAAAGATATATTAAATATTTAACTTTTTGCACATGTATGTGATAAGTACTGTAATTTTGTAGGCTGACCTTAATGGTGATTGGGTCGAAAATGGTGACATAATAACACCTTTTCTGTTTTTGGGGATCATACCAGTTTGGATCATGGTAGGGCAAGTGCCTGCTCTTTTCCTTGCACATTTTACTTTTTCTATTCGTTCCTTGATCCTTCCTTCTTCTATTTTCAGAGTATGTAGTCCTCCAGAACCCTTTTTACTAGTGCTTTATAACCCCACCCACTCCAGACCTGAGTTTTACGAGTGCTCAACAGCTACAGGAACCTCAAAGATGACCTTTGACCTCTTTACGGGCTATGAACCTGTACACCTGAGTATGGTGAGTGTTTAAGCTTTTGTTTCAGGGCTTTAGAAGACAACAGGCTTGTGAAATTTCTGGAGCAATCTAGAGCTCTGGATTTGAACAGTTCCTTTAGCTCAGAGTGTTTAATATTAAGAACATTCTAATCACTGAAACACTGCAATTACTGCTATATGCAGACATATTTCTACAATGATAAATCAGATAGCCTAAGCCATAAAAAGGTGTTGTTAGCAAACAGTGTACAGTTCTGATGAGATGGCTAACCAGCAATCTCGTCTGATTCTACACTATTTCATAGGTTTAGATAAACAAAATTTTTGAGCGTAAAATTGTAAATAATTTCTTACCCATTGGTTTTAATATATGTCTCATTGAGACGGTTCTTTTGAGTACCCACAACATATGTTTTGGTTGAGAAAAAAGAAAATTAATGTTTTGGTACGCACTCAACTAAAGAGGCCTGCTATTTTCTTTTAGAATTTTCATCCAGATTTGTATCAGCTCTTTTTTCTTCTAGATACAAAGTTTATATATATGGGCAGTCACACAAGATTTTGGTAATTATCTCATCTGTGAGCAGTGAAGGATCAGATCAGCATGTGCGTATGCACAGTCTCGCCAGAGCCTTTGCTTCTTGCATACACAAAGTATTGACAAGGGGAAGACCATAGATTTGTCCATGGAAAGACCTTGAAAGGTGGAATTTAACAAATTAATTAGATTTGCATTTATGAGCTTTATACATGTAATTGTATTTCATTCCAGACTGGAAGTAGCAGCAGTGCTAATGTTGAGGTTGATCTGAACACGGTAGACGATGGACCAAAACGTGATCTGTTTGATGCTGCCCTGCAGGAGTTCAGTAGTAAACTGTAAGTTCATTGCTGGAAGATATCTGCCATTCCAAATACAACATGAACAAGCAGGGTCCTGTAGTGCAATCGGTAGCAAGTCCGATTGGTCATGAGTTCGATAACAAACCGGCCCCATACTTTTGTGGAGTTTGATCATATTTTCTACGGGCTTCGCTTGTGACTGACAGCAGCCCTTCTTGAATCTGCGGTAGCAAGTCCGATTGCTGATCAAGGGGTCATTGAGTTTGATAACAGTCTGTCCCCATACTTTTGTGAAGATTGATCGTATTTTCTAGACTTTGCTTGTGACTGACAGCAGCCCTTGAATCTGCAGTAGCAAGTCTGATTGCCGATCCAGGGGTCATGAGTTCGATAACAGTCTGGCCCCATACTTTTGTGGAGATTGATCATATTTTCTACTGACTCCGCATGTAACTGACAACAGTCCTTCTTGAATCCGCGGAAGGAAGAGAATGACCATTACACAAACCAAACAATCAAACAACATGAACAATTATGTTCCCCTAACCAGGACATATTGCTTTGGTGTTGATCCCATCAGTGTCTGTGTCCATGGCTGCTTAGCTTCTTGTCTGCAAATGCATGGGTGAAAGTCTTCAGGATTAATCCTGAATTCAGATTTTGAGACTGACTTTCCATAGAAAGTCAGCCTCAAAATGCTGAATTTGGCATATTATGATAGCTTCTCTGTATTATTATAAGTTTATCTAACAACAATTTACCATTTAAACTTGAAATTGTTAATATTTTGAAGGCATACTGCAAGTATTAAGATTTAAATTTCAAAAGTTCAGGATTTTGGAAATTTTGAACTTTTACCCATGCAAATGTTTCTGAACCAGAGGGTGGATTTTGACCAAACCTGCATAGAAACTTTGATTGGAGGGCGGGAAAAGGTGATTAGAGATTGATGACCTTGTCCTTATTGCTTGAACAAATCAGTCAACAAATCTAGGTTATACTTACCAAAGTAGATCATCTAAACATCAAATCAAGAAACTGAGGCAATATACTTCTCTTGATTGGGCCTTGTTGGGGTTTCGCAACGAGTTTAATAAATTCAATAATACAAGAGCACGAATGTTAGATTCTATTTATCATATGACATTAAGATTAATTTAAAAGCCCATTTCTGCTGTAAAAATGTTATAATTTTGCCATTATGTAGGCAACGCTGCTATGGACGTCATAACTTTGCCCCAAAATCTGTAACCCACTAGTGGTTTATTGATTTTAATGCATGGAGCTATATCTCTTTCAGACGTGACGTCATATGATAAATATGGGATAACAGTATTCACAATTTCCATTATGGTTAGAAATATAGAGAGTCAGTGTTCAATAATCAAGAGGATGTCATAATTGCTTTTTATTTTATACTTAGCAGTGAAATCAATGCATATCGAAAACAAATAAAAGTGATATCAATCACTAGTGAAATGATATGATATCAACCACTAGTGATTGATATCAGCCTATATTTTCACTGCAGCAATTTTTGGATTACCTCTGACTTTTCCATTCACTTAATGCAGCTCGCTTCAAAATTTCAAACACCTATAACTTTCTAATTTGTGAACAAAAACATCAAGTGTGGGTAGGCATTTTCTTAGTTAGAACACGAGGAACATTTTGGTACCAAAATAATTCAGATTTGCTGAAATTATTCGATTTTGCATTTTCAGCACCTCCCGCTTCAGTGAGTGAGGCAATGCACGGCACCTTAGTTACGTAATGTCATCAAACATTTATGACGTCACTTATGAAGTCACTTGTCTCGCTCTGTTTGACGCTGAATAAATTTCTTTTTATCTGTAAGTCCCAATGACTAAAAATTGATCCAGGTATTCTGTCACAAATACTCCTTTCTCCTTTGTCTTCTTGTATGTTATTGTGATTCGGCTTGAAGCATGGCTAATTGATTAACCGTAAATCTTTAAAAGTATAAAATAAAAAGAAAATTTACTTTTTTCGTGGTAAATACCAAATATATTTCATCTTGTGAGTTGAAAACATCGAAATTTTCACTCGTGCTGTGCTCTTGTGAAAGTTCTGATGTTTTCAACTCACTCGATGAAATATATTTGGTATTCACCACACAAAAGTAAATATCCTCTATATATTTTCAGGCCTTTAGACGAAACTAGAAGATCTATATCACCTGAGCCAACTGGCAATGACGAGATAACACCGAGGTTAATGCCAGCTCCTCATAAGTCAAAAGTAAGTTTCTTTCACTTACATGGGTGAATATAGGGTAAAGTCGGGTAACTTCGGACATCAGGTAAATTCAGACATACATTTGCAAACAGTGGAAATCCAGATGAGACGGCTCCTTATGAGCCGTCTCATCAGGAATTTCACTGTTTGCTTGGTTAATTAACTTTTTCATTCCAATAATTAAAATATGAAACGAACAATGCCACTGTCCGAATTTACCTGATGTCTGAAGTTACCCTGCTTTACCTGCTTTATCCTAATGGAAACCAAATTTTGGGCTGTTTCTGAGATTGAAAACTATTTTTCATATTTCTCAACCAAAGCATAAGATGTGGGTGCTCAAAAGACCCGTCTCAATGAGACAGTTCTTTTGAGCACCCAAATCGTATGTTTAAATTGATGTGACAATTTTAGGCTCTGAATCTGTTTAACTGGACCTTCAGATTTTTGATATTTTAAGTTTATCATTATGCCATACTTCCTAAAATTGAACAGGTTTGTTTGACTATCTGTGATGAAATTTGTAAAATGTATCGACTGTTGGGAGGAGTGTGTTGACCCTGCTCAGAACTTCACTTCAGGGAGCATTCTGATTTCAATGTACACTATTTGCTGATACCTGTCTGCTAGAATATTCAGGGTAGATCAAACAGAGGTTTAGATAAACAAAAAATTTCAGCGTAAAGATGTAAATATTTTCTTACCCATCAGTTTTAACATATGTTTTGGGTGCTCAAAAGAGCGGTCTCATTGAGATGGTTCTTTTGAGTACCCACAAGATATGTTTTGGTTGAGAAATAAGAAAATGAAATTTTCGTTACACACTCTTAACTAAATTCCTGTCAAATAGTGTAACATTTTTAATTTATGCATGACACAAAGCACTTTACCTTTGATGTACCATGATGCAATTGCCATGGGAGAAAGTTTTTAGGATTATTCCTGAATTCAGGATTTTGGGAAGTCCTAGAAAGTCGGCCTAATAATACTTTTATTAGGCTGATTATAACAGCTTCTCCCATTTATGTTTTGATTATTCAAGGACATTAAATCATTTTAACTTGATGTTTTTCATACTTTATGTGCATACTGCAAGTTTTATAAAAGAGTCCAATTTCTTAAAGTCAGGATTTTGAAAATATTAAGCTTATACTCATGAATTGCAAAACTTCATCTTCAAACGTCTTGCCTCATCCCTGTAGGAGAAGGGAATACGCAGAGAACTTGGTTTCACAAGCACATTTGGCCACTTTTTCTTATGTACTGGGATGAACCAAAGCGAAACTGGAAAAAGGCCCAACTGTGTTTCTTATTACATGCTAATTATTACAAAGTATATGCAGTACAAAGGAAGTAATATTTTGAAACTGTCCATAAGAAATTGCAGGTTCTTCACTGTGACAATGGAGATCCAACTTCTCTGGAAAATGCTCTTGATAAAGACCTTCACAACATGTTTAGATGAAAACATGTATACAAGCATTTTTGCCAGAAACTAGTGGCAACTTTAGTCGCCTGCTGGTCACCTTTGCAAACAGTTTTGATCTATAATATGGCCCAACAAAAAGGTTGAGCCTGATCTGGACCAAAACTGTTTGACAATCTGATGGTATTCTTGAAAGATTTCTTCAAAAAGGTTGATAAAAAAATCTGTAGACAAAAAAAACATGCAATGTGTTAAAAAGAGTTTATGCAGGACTTAAGTTAAGAGTGCGTATCGAAAAACTGATTTTCTTATTTCTCAACCAAAGTATGTTGTTGGTACTAAAAAGAACAGTCTCAATGAGACGGTTCTTTTGAGCATCCAAAACATCTGTTAAAACTGATGGGTAAGAAAATATTTACAATTTTACGCTAAAAAATTGTGTTTATCTAAACCTATGTTTATGGCATATTTACAATTTTAGGCTAAAAAATTGTGTTTATCTAAACCTATGTTTAAGACTAAGTAAATCCATTTGTGTTTCAGCTACCTATGATGCAGTCCATGGTTCCCGAAGTTTCATTGTTTTTTGGAGACGGTGATTCCAGTTCTTATGTACCTACTGTTCAGCATCCACAGAACGGACCAACAGGAGCGAGGCATAAGATCCCTTCATCTATAGGCCATGGATTACCGGCGTTTAACTCTGTTCCTCCGAAATCTGTTCAGAACTCCAGTTCACAGAAGTCTGTACCTTCCTTTCAAGGCCATATCACAAGCATGGCCCATTCACAGACTGTGCTTCCGTCTACACAAACAGCTCCTATGTCTAGTGCTCAAAGAACTGTGAATCAGAATGGATTTCCTGTTTCAATGCAAAGTGAGAATTTGAGGTCAAGCCAAGAATTACCAGTTCAGCCATCCGTCCGACCAACAGCTCCACATCCCTACTCATCATCATCCCTGGCACATCCTTTCCCTGCCTCTACTAGTGCTACCATGTCCTATCCGCCCCATGCAACTAGGGCAGGCTCAGAACCCTGGTCTGGGACCCATGGTCCCAGACCAGGCTTCTGTACTTGCCCAAACTGTCCAAGACCTCCTCCACAGCAGTACCACTTGCCGTCGTTTGAACCACCACGAGGACAATATCATCCCAGACCAGTGTATAACAATTACGGACCACATCCTCCGAGATTACCTCAGCCTTCAAATCCTCATGGCATGATCCCGAATCCACCACACTCCCAACAGTCACTGCCAACTTCAACAAATTATTCATATCAACAGCCGCAGTCTGGTCATCCACAGAATTACTCTAACATGCCGTCCATACCAGAGAATATTACATATCCATACCAGCCAGGTGTAGGAAATCAGCCACTTCCAACAAGTGATAACATGAATGCACCAGTACCTAGGTCTATGACTGCTACACAAGGAATGTCAAATATTGCTTCCAATCAGCCACTGGCTCAGGTGACATCGAGCCAGCCACAGTTTAGAGTGGCACCACCACCACAAACAAGTGGAGGCATTCCAACACAGTCGGAGAGTTATACAGCAGCCCAGCCAACACCAGTTCAATCAAATGAGTTTCCACAAGGAATGGCTGAAACTCGAAGATCAAACCAGAATTCCGACAATAGTGGCAGGTCAAGCGATGACAGTGGGCTCAGTTTTACACCAGAAAAGCACAACTCCCCAACGACAACTAGTCCAAAGGCTACTCAGCACCAAACCAGTCCAAAGACTGAGGCAGCAACAAATTCACTGTCAGTCTCTGCCAAAGCTATGAACTGGGAGAATGTTCCACCGGAGATATATCAGTTGTTAATACAACAGGACCAACAACTCAAACAGTTACAAGCTCAGATTCAGGTACTCACAGCCCAGCAGGCTGCTCAGAGTCTCAACAACTCAGCAGAAAGTGGACTTGAAGCATCAAACAACTTGACGAAATCTCCAAATACACAGATGAGTACGGAAAAATGTACCATAGCTACAAACACATCCGCTTGTTATCCAGGCCCCAAAGAGCAAGTTTCAGAGTGTATTCAGACTTCTTTGCAGAAACACTATGCTTTTCAACAGAATGGAGATGTGACACAGTCTAGTTCTAGTGGGAGTGGCTGTGAGACACGTACACCACTAGAGATCCGACACCGTGGGAGGCTACCAATGAACAGTACACAGAGAGAAGATGTAGAGCTAGATATCTCTCAAGGAGAACTAGTGGCTATTGTGAACAATATGCATGACAGGACGTTAGACAGTGTTCAGTCAGATATGATTGTGGATCTTCCTAGTTTCCAGTCTTCTCCAACAAGGTTGGTATATATGTATCCAAGGCAGCTGATCCAAGGATTTTGCACATATCACCCATTTTTTAGATGAAAAACAGAGTAGCTTTACACTTAGTCATAAGCTATTCATAGGTTTTATATCACAAAAGTGTCAAGGGGGCGCAGTGGCTCAGTGGTAGAGTGCTTGACTAGAGACGGAGAGGACGTGGGTTTGAGCCTCACCGGCGTCACTGCGTTTTGGTTCTTGAGCAAGACACATCTATCCTAGCTTAGTACTGGTTCAACCCAGGAAGACCCGTCCCTGTTTAACTGAAAGATTGTTGATGGGAGGTAAAGAATCAAATCAAACAAAACAAAAATCATAAAAATGTCTATGTTGTTTTTTTCTTCAGTTTTTCCATGTTAAAACATCACAAATTCGGTTGAGCAAGAATAATTGCATTCAGTAGACCCAGATTTTGATATTTTATCAATTTTTCAAAGCTATATTTTAGGGTCCCAAAGAAAACACACACATTTTCTCAGGGGTCCCAGACAGGGTTTTGGTAATCTGGGACTCCATATCCTGCTTCAGGGAAAAACATGTGCTTGCATTACACAATTTAACCCTTTAAGCGCCAAACACGACTGCAGCAGACGACAAATTTTGTGACATCTTTCCCAATTTTTGACAAAAAGAAGGTATGATATTCCATGAGAATTGTCTGTCAGCAGACGATTCTCGTGAAATATCATGCCTTATTGGTTATTTTTGAAAAAGCGGCAAAATTTGACATTGTCGTCTGCTGCAAATTATAGGTGGCGCTTTAAGGGTTAACAACTATATGAAATGACCCAGTGCATGATCAACATAATGATCTGTGTGCTCGGGCAAGAGACATCAACCCAGTCAATTCAAACAGGGTTTGCACAGGCTTGAAAAGTACTTCAATATACTGGACTGTCTTTAAAAGTCCTTGAAAATTAAATTTGCCTTGAAAAGTACTTGAAAAACACTCAGAGGCCTTGAAAAGTCCTTGAATTTTACCATTTACAGGAGGATTCAACAGTGTTTTTGGAGACCTAATTCAGTATAAAATTGTGGTGCCTTTATTTTATTAAAACATTAAGTCCTTGAGTTTTACTCAATCTTGCCTGTACCAACCCTGTCAAAGCCTACACTTATTGTGCACTTAATGGTGGGGCTGCCACGTTTGCACATGTAAGCGGTACCGTTTGGTGTTTTTGCAATTAACGTTTACAAAATTGGCCTACCGTTTACACAAACTTTAGCATGTGACCAGTGTCGTGGTTTATAAATAGCATTTCTTAATGAACATCCTGTTCTGGATTGTTTGCTCAGATTAGGCTGTATTTGATAAAGTATCTACTGCAATTAGAATATTACGGCGGACATGCTCAAAGGACATTATCTTACGATAGGGAGCATTTTTTCCCCAAATTCTTTGAGTATCGCGCCTGCACAGACACTGACTTGACGGGCCATAAAAATGCCCTGAAAATCGTCAAACTCAGTCACTGCAATTATATTCCTGTATTTTAATAGTTATGTAAAGGATTTGTGGAGAGGTATCTTGTTTACTTCCTGTCAGCGTGTGTATTGATGCGTACGTGATGATTGGCAGTTGTCGGTAATCTAAGAGTCTGTGAAGGTTGCAATCACTTTCCAATAACTTGAAATGAGTTCTATCACAACACCCAACCAAACAATTTCGAATATTGGCACATGGTACATTTTTCAAAAAGTTTTTTTTAGGAAAAGTATCGGCGATTTACCTGTCTACATAATGAAAAAAAATCAAATCTGGATGTTCCGTGTAAACGAAATTGTTTGGTTACTGGAACTCGTGTAAACGTTTACCAAATTTCGTAAACGTGCTAGTAAGGCAGCTGAGGGCCCCCTAGATTCTTCATGGGGACATAGAAGACTGACCAGATAGACTGGGTAGATGCCCAGGCTGATCTGAGTATACACTGAGTTCACAGTCAAGTTTGTAGGTTTTGATATGCACTTGCTTAAATATTTGTTGCTGTGAAAAATGATATTATTTCTACTTAGTTGAAGTTATTTCTCCATGAAAAAATAGTTTTTGTTGCTCATTGGAAGAGTCTCCATCAGAGCAAGATGCCTAATTTTTTCTGTGCCTTCATCCGCTTTCATGCCTTGTATATGTAAGCAGTGATAGCTCTGGTGAGACTGCACTTTTGTATAGGCTCATCTGAGCCTTCACAAATGTACAGGCTTATCTAAGCCATAGCTCTTTCCTTACTAGCGGCGACTTTTGTCTTCTGCTGATAACCTTTGCAAACAGTTTGAACCCAGATCAGGACCGACTTCCTGTCGGTCCTGATCTGGATCCAAGCTTTTTGACACTCTGATGTTATTCTTGAAATAATTTATTGAAAGAGGTCTGCAGACAAAAAGTCAGCAGACGACAAAAAAGCATGCAAATTGCCCAGAATGCAAAGAGATAGTTGTCCCAATCTTTGGTTAGTTTAAACAATATTTTATTCGGACAATTTGCATGTAGACAGATATATATACAGGTTATCATATGGTTGAGGTGTGCCTCTAGGTCATATTGGCAATGGGGTAGCCATATCGGCCCGAGGGCCTAAATGGCTATCCAGTGCCAATATGACCTAGAGGCACACCTCGACCATGTCATAACCTTTTTATTACATCCGTGTAAATTTGTTTCTATAATCTCTTTTGCCCTTTTTTTAACCAGAAGTGCCAGTGAGACCGAACAACTGGCGAGATGAAAATTGCAGCAAAAAATAGCGTGACATAGAAAATGATGTCATAAGATAGCTAAACATTGTTTACATTGTTATTGACACGAGACATTTCAACAGACTTTTGTCAATAAAACAATCAAATACAGCCTTAAGATTAGCATTCATGCATATCTAGATACGTGGTAATACGGGTATATCTTTCTTCTTTTACTGTATTTCATGGAAAGTCAACCTTTTCCCCTAAAAGTGTTTTATTTGAAGAGCTAACAGGGACTTAACGATCTCCGATCCCCAGTAACAATCGCTCATCGATCCGATTGGCCTGACACACTATCAACCTCAGGGCTAGTCATTTTGTTTGTTTAACCGAAACTGGCGAAAAAACTAACTGTTCCATGTTGTGATTTCCCATTCTTTATTCTTCTGGCATTTCGCTATTTTATAGCTCGAATTGAGCGTAAAATACATCATAAAACAGGGTCTCATAACGATTCTTAAATCTACCCAGCCATGTTGAAACGAGTAGAATCGAAAAAGTGCACGACTCCTACACGTCATCACTGAGGCAGTGCCAAAAATCCATATTGATGCCCCATTATGGATTTTTGGCATCATCATGTGACTGTGCCAATATGGATTCAGTCCAATGGAAAATATTACCGAGTGCTAACGTCAATTTTACTATGTAAAATGTAGAAGGCATATAATAAAGATTATTATAGAATGTCAATATGAGCCAAGGCATGAGATTTCCAACAATGTGGTATGTGTGACCAGCAAAGACTCAGACCAGCCTACACATATGCGCAGTCTGATCAGAGCCTTTGCTCCTCACTTGAATGTTTTATGATTATTAAGCTACTGACCGGACATCATTTGGAGTTTCTAAGCTTAAAAGGAGGCTGCACAGGCTTGTCCATGTCTACGCTTGTCAAAATGCCACATTGTTGGAAATCACATGTCATGGCTCATATATAGAACAGGATCTGACAACTCTTTGGTTATGTTATGGCTTGTTTCTGTAATGTTTTGTAGATCTCCTAGGTCGCAGGAGTCCTATAGTGATTCAACAGCGTTCAATACTTCTCCTCGGAGTCCAATCAGTGCCAGTATGTGTGACCAGAACGATGACCAGTATGAGAGTGAGGAGGACGAGGAAGAAGAGGAGGACAGTGGGGAGGAAAATCAAACAGCCCCAGATAACCCAGAATACTATTCAAAACTAATGGTAAGTAGGACAGTGGGGAGGAAAATCAAACAGCCCCAGATAACCCAGATTACTATTCAAAACTAATGGTGAGTAACATTGATGAAATAAGATAGATTTGAGGACAGTGGGGAGGAAAATCAAACAGCCCCAGATAACCCAGAATACTATTCAAAACTAATGGTGAGTTACATTGATGAAATAAGATAGATTTGAGGACAGTGGGGAGGAAAATCAAACAGCCCCAGATAACCCAGAATACTATTCAAAACTAATTGTGTGTAACCATAGGGTCAGTTAAGCAAAATAATTTAGAGTAAAATTGTGATTATTTTCTAGCCCATCAGTTTAAACATGTGTTTTGGGTGCTAAAAAGAACCGTCTCATCGAGACAGTTCTTTTGAGTACCCACAACATATGTTTTGGTTGAGCAATAAGAAAAATAATTTTCTGTTACACACTCTTATCTGGGGGCCGGAGTAACATTGATGAAATAAGATAGATTTGATAGATAAAAGTAGGCTTGATTGATTAAAAAATAAAAATACACTGATTCATATTGTCCCAACAGACTTCGTGCCAGGTCTGTGATTTGCCAAATTTTAAAGTGAAGGAGAAAGGATCGATCTATACAGCTTACTAACCAGGCCCCGTAGCGCAGTCGGTAAACAATACAACTGTAGATCCAGGGGTAGCGAGTTCGATCCCTACCAGGGTTCCATACTTTCGTCGAGAATGATCATGAAGTAATTTCTATGGTCATTCTCCTCCTTCTGCTGATTCAAGAAGGGTTGTTGTCAATTACAAGCTAAAGTATTGCATGAAGTGCTAGTTAACCCCTAAGTATGTGCACGAAGTACTGGTTAACTAAATAGACAAGCTTGCCCAGGAAAAAGTGTGGTTAGGTGAACTGACCGTCTCGACATGATCATAGCTGTTGACCTCAAACCAATCAACTATACAGCTCACTTTCCACCACAATATATGAATGTTTTCTTGCAAGACTTAACTGTTTTACCAAAAGCTAGGTGGTCGTTATCTAGCACAGACTGATACCAATACAAGGAAACATGATTTCATTAGCAAAATAACGAATGCCTGGATCAAAATGTTCATCTGCATGTCATAGAGTGAAAAAATTTCAACCTGCCCCAGCTGGATCTACGTGCAAACACTCTACCACAATAGACAGACAATATTTTCTTGCACACCAGATAAGTATCTGAGATTTTACCCTGTGATAGAAAATCTGGATTACAGTCAAAACGTCCCCAAGTCAAAACGTCCCCTAGTCAAAACGTCCCCGAATTGGTCAAAACGTCCCCAAAAATTGGTCAAAACGTCCCAAACATGATTTTTTATTCTATAGTTTATGTAATTTTAGGCATAATCTGGGATGTTTGAATGTAACTGTTTTAGATAATGTGTTTTTTATTACTATATTATATATTAACTAGCTTTTGATGATTTGCTTTGTGGTAATTATCAGACAATCGCTATGATTGTAAATTTGGAGTAGAACTTTATTTAATTTCGAGCAAACATATGCATAAAGTTTAAATCTAAATCTAGGTCTACGTGATACGATGCAAAATTTGCCTAGGGGAAATGCTTTGGGATAATTAACAAAATTGATAATAGTTGATTCACTCAATTAAAACAGGTGTCTAATGTATGTAAAATTGAACTGTTTGATAAGGACGTGTGAAAAACCTGCAGCTCAGAAACGATGACAGTGACTCCTCAATTAGGAAACTTAATTAAGAAACTTCCTTAGGCAATATCGGATACATCGGATGTATACACATATCGCATGCAAGTAAACATGATGTATCTGTTGTGTATTTCTGTGCATTGTGCATCAGTGTTATCCCATATGTCGGATGGGTGGAGGCATGAATTTACTTATCGATGGATAAAAGTCTAGAAATTATTATTTATAACGTACGC
The DNA here is from genome assembly GCA_964019695.1 of Loripinus fragilis. NCBI lineage: Eukaryota > Metazoa > Mollusca > Bivalvia > Lucinida > Lucinidae > Loripinus > Loripinus fragilis. The sequence goes on from OZ026518.1 coordinate 99,361,114, forward strand.
ACGTACGCATGCATATATGTCTTTCTGTTCGCATACACGTGTTTTTACAGTAGTATCTTGAATGAATCTACACAGTGCAGTATATCAGAATACAATTACTTTGTAAATCGTCATGTTTGTTTATATACATGATACTTTAGTTGTTATGTCAGTTCACGTCGTCCTAGTGATGTTGGGTCTACCGTGACTAATTGCTCTTGCACTTTATTAATCAGTCATACGAAACCAAAGTCGGTGTATAGAATTAACTCTTTGCATGCTGGTGTCTTATGCTGATAACATTTGCAAGATGCTTAGAGATCAGACCTGACATAATGTGAGATTATCTGGAGATTATGTTCGTATTCTCGAAACAGTCCTTTTAAAACGTTATTTTGAAAAAGAAAAAGAAAAGCGGACAACAAAACACGCGCAAAACTATTATACTTTAACGTTGATCTATAGCAGCATGGACATAAAATACCCTATCAAAACATCATTTCAAGCTTTCATACATTAGTATCAGACACTAAAACAAGCTTTTTCTTTGTTAGAATCCCATATTTCTTCGAAAAATCTCCCTTAAAAAATGGGGATGTTTTATGGGGACGTTTTGACCAATCTTTTTTTCGTGTTTGGGGACGTTTTGACCAATCCGGGGACGTTTTGACTAGGGGGCGTTTTGACTAGGGGACGTTTTGACTTGCACCCGAAAATCTTATCTTACCTAATGTAATCTTACGCAGGCTGCCACCTGAGGGCTGTACATTGGTTGTATTGAAACTCGCGCAAATGGTCATCAAGCGACGTCATTGTTATGTTAAACTACTAAAAGTGACGTCATCATATCATATTGCATCTCAGCATATTCAGCAGGTTCAGGAACTTCAGGGAGGATTTTTTAAACCATGAAATGCAGTATTTAATAGTGAGCAAGAGAAAGAATCAATTATTCGTGTAAGGATGGAAAAATCTGTCCCTCGCGATCACCATTTGTTATCATTCGGCAAGCCTTGTTATGCAAATGGTGAACCTCAGGATGGATTTTTCTTTCCCACCCTCACACTTATGATAGATTCTTATATTCTGAAAATGTCGTCTGCTGAAGTCGTCTGCTGCAAATAATTGCCTAACATTACTGACAAATTAAGTATAAAAGCAAACAGCGTGGACCCAGAACAGACTGCTCCTATAAGAGCAGTGTGATCTGCGTCCACACTGTTTGCCATAGAGGCTTCTTAAACATTTCAGCAGACGAGAAAAGCAGACAACTTTTGTTGGGATTGGCACTTTAAGGGTTAATATAAAGCAGGGGGTAACTGTATTCAAAATTTTCATTTGGGGAGGTATATCGTCGGATATACGGTTGGAAATTTAGTTTTACTGCGACGAGCGAGCGGAGACGTAAAATGTAATTTCCAAACGTATATCCGACGATATATCTCCCCAAATGAAAATTTTGAATATGGTTATCCCAATTCTAATGCGTTTCAACTGTTGTTTAGTCTCGATTGTAGTGTTGCAAGCCGCATAGCCGCACGTCACACAAGGAGATGAGACGTAAATGATGATGTCAATTATTTCCAACAGTATATCGCAGGATATACTATCGCAAATTTTTTACGTTATCCAATCAGACGTCGCGTTACAAAAGCAAGTGCATTAGAATATGTAATATTTTGTCAATTCAGGAGAACATCAAGAAGTTATTGAGTCGGAATACTACAGAGAATACAACAACTGATGGTTACCAAGGTGACGTCTCTTCAGGTCAGAGTACACCTATGAAGCTAGCCAATGAGAACATTCGCCTAGGAGAACAACTTCAGTCTTTTCTCAGGTTAGTTTTACCATACAGATCAGATTGTCAGCCCCAGATAAGAGTGCGTAACTGAAAATTATTTTCTTATTTCTCAACCAAAACATATGTTATGGTAACTCAAAAGAACCGTCTCGATGACATGGTTCTTTTGAGCACCCAAAACACATGTTTAAACTGATGGATAAGAAATAATCGCAATTTTACGCAAATTATTTTTGCTTTACTGGCCCTATGGATTGTGATTGGACTGGAGTAGGGTTTTTTTCAGTAGAATCAACTGGTCTCTTAAAAGTCTTGGCATATTTGGTAATTTTGCATGCTGTTTTGTTGTTTAAAGATTTTCTTAATGAAAATTAATCTTCAAAAAATCTTTCAAGATTACTATCAGAGTGTCAAACAGTTTGAATCTAGGTCCAACCCCCAAAAAATGCTGTGCCTGATCTGCATCCGAATTGTTTGCAAATGTTGTCAGCAGACAACAAGTCACCACCAGGGGGCAAAGAGTGAAACTGGAGATCGATGTTCTAATGTGACATATTGTCATGTCAGAAAATGTCCTTGTTACTTGCCAAAGAATATCAGAAGTCTTTCCTCAGAATGCACATGTCAGAGCAGTGTGGGTAGTGCAAAGCCAGTTTGCACAATGAAATATGCATTTGGATAAAAATCCAGAGATACAATGTAGTTCCATTTATATTACCCTAAGTTTGGGGTCCATTGGAGTGGACCATGTTATAAGTGAATTGTGTCATAAAGGGATAAATTTACAAAGGAATTATAGGTTTCATGGTCATTTTCCTATAATTTCTTTGTAAAATTCTATGGTTAAAAATTTGGGAGCCACAACATGACCATGTTATGTCCTATTAGACTAGTCGGTGGGGCTTCAAAAATAGGCTAACCTTGAACTAATTGCAACAGAAATGCCATTGGTTTTATTTGCTATATTAATATGCCTGTGATCACATACTAAAAGTTGCAAGTCCTATCTCGTGGGGAAGTGTTCATATTTTCGACTTAAAATGATCACCTTTATGCTTAAAGTGGCCATTGAAGATCATTTTTATTCAATGGGATACTTCTTCTGCAGTTGTTTTAAGTCCTTTATGCTTTGATGAAAGAATTTGATTTGATTATATGAGTAATACACATTATACATATGTTATAAAACACATATGAAATCATATAAAATGAGCCAAAATGTTGAAAATCAGAGGTTGAATTACTCCACCCACCAATATATTAAGATTAGAAACACAATAGTTCTGTTTACATTTCTATTGCAATTTATTAGTATTATTCTAACATTCATAACAAACTGATAACCCTTAGTGACTCTCACAATAAATATACCAGTTGTTGTTGTAGTTGTTGTTGTTGTTATTGTTGAGATTGGACGATGACGCTTTCAACAGTTTTTTTTCTCAATCATACAATGATGGTCAGTTATCATTGCTCCGTTCCACAAGTCGTTTACCAGTACTTAGTGAACACCATGTACTGTCATCAGTAACTGAAAATCAGTGACAGGGAGATAATAATCTTTATTAAAGTATGTAACCTTATTAAAATTAAAGCTCACATCCCCCCTATTGCTGTCAAAACATTTAAACGTCAGATTATCAATCAGACTCACTAGTAGTCAAGGAGCTAAATATTTGAAAATTGGATTGGCATAATTTTCCTGCCAGTTATGACTAGCCTTCTACAACATTTCTAGACGCATTGTATGGTCTAATTGTTGTGCAGTTTTTCAGGAGGATACGTTTTATACCCCTACTCAATTTTTTTTTTTACTTTTAAAACAAAATTGCGACATTTGAATAAGAAATGGTATCCAGGTGGTGTCAAGCTGATGCATACAGTCATTCGTTACTATCGACAGCTTACTTTGAGGCCTAAACAAGCATCAAAATAAATTTTTTGCTTCCAGAAACACATCTTTATGTTATTTATGACATTTACGTTACATTTCAAACTACACCTTATGAAATCATTAAAATGTGTTCAATAGTTTCATTTGATAAGCTTTATAATGAGTATTTGGGCTTTAGATACACTATTTCTAAACGACAGTTAACTGACTATTTCAAAACTGCAAGCAGCTTGTTTAAATCATAAATACTTAATGAATTATAAGCTGTTGAATATAAGATGATCCCGAATTAAATGTTGAATGTAGGAAGAACCTTTTCACTTTTACAGTTATCATGTTATGCTATCCTTAACTTTTAGAACCCATATATGAACATTTGATGGATTAATACGATTGAAAAGCTATCCATAAAATCGTTTCTGGTGTAAAGTAGCATTTTGTTGCTTGTACCGAAATATGTAACATTACACACTTTGAGACTTGCTTTTTATACTGCTAAATACATTATCTTATAGATCATATGGTAATTAATTTCATTTCAAAACAGTTTTGTGTCAAATTTACAACAAGATACCAGTTTGTCCTAAAATAATTATCAGTTATTCTCAAGAAACTATATATCTATACGCTAAAGTCGATATATCTACACACATTTACATTTGTGAAATAGTAAATTTTTGGACATTTTTTTTATCTACAAAATGTTCATTTCGATTTGTCCAAAGTTAAAGATTTTAAAACTCATGAAAAATAAAAGGATAGTTCTTTAATTACAGTAGAAGAATACATTCCAATTTCTGTCAAATATATCAAAGTAACATATATAACCTTATAGAATATATCATCATAAGAACCTATGTTTGTCCAAACTGTTAAAGACAGTATATAATTGGGCCTGAAAAGCTAATATATGGGTGGATGTAGATTTTTATAATATTTATCTGAAAAAAAAAACTTAATTGAAAGAAATCTAATAAGTTACTTAAAAATATTTTTCGTGTACCCAGTTTACTGTTGTTCACATTATACAAACATAGTCAGTAACAGTTTACTTTTATTAGATGGAAAAGTTAAATGTTTTGAAAAACATGCGGTCGTGAGATCTTACTTAGATTTAGCAAACAATGCTTATATAGCTGATGCTAATTTCCACTATACAGAATGTGGTATGACCAAATTATTACAGGAATATTGTCAATGGAATCCTTGATAATAAAGTGTTATATTAATATAAAGCATTAGAATGAATTGTAAACTCACCAGTGTATTGACTTAATGAATAAGTGGAATAAAATCAATATCAACTCAGTTTTTTTTTTACTGTAATATGTATCAGAAATGTTTTCCTTCTTCAGACAGTAAACAAATGCACTACATGTGAGCAGCAAAGGCTCTAATAAGACTGACCATCTTGTAAATAGAAAATTATGTAAAAGCGACCAAAAATGTTCAGGGTATTGACTAATAGACACATGCAAAAAATCAACTGTTCTAACAAACATTAACCTTAAGAGGGCCCTTATATCAGTACAGTCATTGTCACTAATGATAGACTTACATGTAATGTCTAGAAAGTACACATGAACCTAATGAAAGTATATATACATATCGTATTTGCCATGCTTCCTTTTGTTCAATCATCAACATAAGAAATCATATTTCTATTACTTGTACATTGTATTAAGGTTGTTATAATCTCAGAGGTTGATAAAGGAGTGTTTCTATTGTCATTTGTGTTATGTGTGTATGATATAGTATATCAAATATTCAATACCATGTCGATTTGTTCTTTGACAGTAGTATAAGTATGAATTTCGTTACCTTTAGATGAAAAAATAATGTTGAATGCTTTTTATGTAATTTATACAAGCTCGAATGAAAATTTGGAGCAGCATAAGAGATTTGGGTTCGTATCGCACATGGCAAATGCATCTATAATCACCCATACTGATGCAGCAGAGATAGCGTTCTAAAATGTGGCCTATGTCTTCATCTTCACACTTATTTTGTGTATAAGAGCAGCAAAGGTTATGTTGTGTCTAACTACACATTTTCACAGGATCGCCTGCTCCTTCATAGCTCAACACTGGGTTATGAACCAAATCAAATGTGCTTGCTCATTTGATTTATTATTTGTTTACTATTTATAATCAATTTAGTTTGCTTTGAAACGTGCAAAGGATGAATTGGATGTAATTTTTGTATGAATGATTATGTTCTCTTTGACATGCTAAATATCAAAATGTTTTATATGAACAAAATGTCACGCTTAGACTAAGTCTAATTGATAGAAATAATGCAAAACAAAACTACCAATAATTTATTGGAGTCCATTCATTTTGCAATGGCTACAAAATAATACTTACTATGCAAGGGAGATTTACTAAAATAATAAGCCTAGATCATTTAAATGAATTACCAAAAAGAAGCTTTAGAACAGAATCTGTCCTGTTGCAATGCTTCACAACATTGTAGAACCAGACAAAGCATATGATAAGTGTGACCATTTTCGTAGCCACTCTTTATGTATAGGTTACTAAAATAATTTGTATTCTTTCTTCACCAAACTGGATATGCTAAAAAAGTTTTTTGTTTGAAATGACAACGTTATTTAATTTTAGGAGTTTTGGGTTCGTTTTTGTCCCTGAATGTTATCATCGATAGCTGATAAGCTATAATTAATATGTTTTTGGTGGCTTACAAGGCAACTACAATTGTTTTATATCAATGTGTCATTTAACTTAAGCTGTATCCAGTTAAAAATATCTTGTATATATCATTCCAAATACAAAAAGAAGGAAACACAAATGTTTCAGAGGGATAAAAAGATATCATGTAAGCATTTAAGAAACATAATTTGATCATAAAATATAAGTAGTTTCTAAAAATGTTGCTTACACTCTGATTTGAAATGGCGTTTTATGTGATTAAGGTTCAAGTTTCTTCCTTTTTATCAGTAATGCTTTGTTGGGTTTTATTCATAGTTACTTGGTTTGTCAAATAATACAATATTCATCATTTCTCTCATTACTGGGCACTCCAATGACAGTAATTTACATACATTACTAGTGTAAACTCATATAGTGCTGTTATTGCATTAAAATATTGTATTTAATAGAAAGTAACGTATGTAACTGTAATAACAGGTGTCTGAACTAGGTAAAATCATATTGCTAATCATTTGCTTTCAGTTAAAAGATAATATTGATATGTAAAAATAAGGAATAATTTGATATAATAACACTATAGGATTTCCTATTATTTTAGGGTAACGTAGTGAATTGTGCTATTGCAGGGTAACACCTCGACTGCTAAAGAGTTAATATAATTTATTATGTGACTAGTATAATGTGGTTTTAGAAAATAGTCTACAAACCTGATTCCTAAGAGGTCTTTTCGCAGTCTATGATCTAAAGATAGTACTGCATTAAATATTAATACATTTGAAAGTTAGTAACATATATAACTGTAATACAATATGATATATTGTTAGGTCATTAAGTCCAATCACAACAACCTCAACACTGTTAAAATAATACTTATATGTTGTAATAGAAAAGTAAACAGAACTATTATGTTTCTAATCTTAATACAATTGTAATATGGTGGGTGGGGTAATTCAACCCCTGATTTTTAACATTTTGGCTCATTTGATATGGTTTGATATGGTTTTTTATCATGTGTAATACTCATATAATCAAATCAAATTCTATAATCAAAGCATAAAGGACTTAAAACAACTGTAGAAGAAGTGTCCAAATGACTAAACAATAATCTTCAATGGCCACTTTAAGCATAAAGGTGATCATTTTTAAGTCGAAAATATATATACTTCCCCACAAGATAGGACTTGCAACTTTTAGTATGTTGCTCAAGATAACCCAAACAGTCGCAGGATTGCTGAAAAAATTCTGTTGCAATAAGTTCAACCTTATCAGTTCTACTGATTAGACTATATTCTGTGTTAAAACTACAGTAAAACCTGTCTTAAGTGGCCACTTAAAAATAGACCCACAAAGGTCTTAATGGAAACTTGTAGCTTAATGAAAGTCGAAAGTATTGCAGAATGCTCCAAGGGGACCTGCATTAAGCAATAATCCGTCTTGAACTCCAATCTTTGTCTTCTTTTTGAGTAGTCCCTTAAGACAGGCTTTACTGTAGGTTAGTTATAAAGGGACTGCACAGTCTCAGAAAGACACTCTAATCTGATCCTGTTTTTCAGATTTGATAATACACCAGGTAGTCCTAAGCATACAGACACAACATTCATCCCGAAGATTAATTACGTCTCAATGTTTCTCGACTCTGATACTGACACATCAATGGAAATAAACGCCATGGCAATGAAGTATCTAAAAGATGAACAGCTAACTCAGTTGACCAAACTACAAGCTAAAAATAGGCTGTTACAGGGTGCTAAGTCAAGTACGAAAACTGCCATGCTTCAGAAAATACTGAAAGCTGAAGAAGATACTACACCAAATGTCACAGCGTTTGGGATGTCACCAAATGATTTGACTTTTGCTACTAAGAGATACATGGAGAAACATGGACTGCTGGATGGTACCGGATCTGCTGGGGGTTCTACTCAAAGTGAGTCAACATATAATGAATCATACCAGTTGAAAACTAACTACAGTACCATGAGCTCAGGATCCGAAGACCCAGTTCAGATAACGCATGAGGTGGTGAGCACACCATCTGGTAGACAGAGCTTGCCTAGTAAGTCTGCTACGCCATCTAGTGGTAGATTTACTGGACAGTTTATAAGTAATGGTTCCACTCCAAATCATGATAGTTCACATACACCTTATAACAATTCTACCCGAAGCAGGATACCATACTGTGATTCTACTCCTCAACAGGACAGTTCTCAAAGAACACATAACAGTTCTAACCAAAGAACACCTTTCAATGATTCAAGACAAAGTGTTGGATTTAATGGGACTCCAAAACCACAGCATATACAAAGCAGGATAGCAGACCATAGACGCTTTTCTCCCAATGCCAATGATACTGTGAATACCCACAATGCATCATTACCCAAATCCCAATCATCTACGCCCCATAATGCATCTGTACCATTCTCTCATAATTCTTCAGTGCCCAGAAGAGACAATATAAATATTGGTGCTAAGGGAAGGTATGCTAGTCCTCAGATAACACCAGCTCCGCCACAAGCGAGATACTCTCCCCCAGAAAGAGACCAGTTAGAAAATAGAAGATATCCCAACGAGAACAGACCTGTACAACAGGAATATGAAGATATTGGTAGGGGAGATAACTACAACCAAGAGCAAGGCATGTTTCAGCAGGACCGTGGCTATGATAGAGATAAAGACGTTCCTAATGCTTATAATAATAAGCAGGCTTTTTATAAACGAGATGAAGTTATTGAGGATGATAGAGTATTAGATATTACTAGACTAAAACAGCTGCCTAAACTATTATGAAGCTAATTCTAGGCCTAAATTTATGCTTTATCCATTTTCCCGCCAGTCACTACTTTTGTCGTCTACTTTCTTGTTTGCTTATGCTCTTAGGTAGCATATATTGCAAACAATGTGGACCCAGATCAGACTGCAGCAGTCTGATCTGGCTTCATACTCATGATGTTTGCTTCCATGATACATTTGGATATATGCAGCATACGTAATAAGCAGGTGACAATTTCATGACAGAAAAAAATTGACAGGCAAAGGGTTAAAAGAGAAAAGAATATTGTAGCAAGTAGCTATGAAATTGTTCTTGTTTGCCCTAGAAATAGACCCATATGATATGTACAAATCATTTGTAAGCCTGGGATAGCAGAGCTTAAAGTACAATATTTAGGTCTTGTCATTTCATGTGTAAGGGTGTGTAATTAAAATTTCTCAGCCAAAGCATATGTTGTGGGTACTCAAAAGAACTGTCTCAATGAGACGGTTCTTTTGAGCACCCAAAACCTATGTTTAAACTGACCAATAAGAAAATAATTACAATTTTATGAGCCAAAGCATATGTTGTGGGTACTCAAATGAACCGTCTCAATGAAACGGTTCTTTTGAGCACCCAAAACCTATGTTTAAACTGACCAGTAAGAATATAATTACAATTTTACGCTAAAAATTTGCTAATCTGAACCCTCTTGAAAGATTAAGAATGGGCAGAAAATTAGCTCTTGCTTCATGTAGTTTAATGTGCCAAATAGATTAAGTTAATAGCCAATTTTACATTTTTAGTTATTTTTTACAATTTCGTCCATTTGCCCTCTTTTTTTTAGTTTTTGCAGTTATATATGTATATGTTTACAGTTTTACCAAAACTTGATGTCTGTGATATCTTATACTCTATTATCTCAATTTTAGCTATTATCTCAATTTTAGCTATTGTTTGTTTCTCGTTTTAGTTCTCAATATAAATAGACTCATTTATTTAACTTTAGTTTTACTAATGTCACTTTACATTTTTAGTAAGTCGGAAATAGATTATTTATTTTGTAATTTTATATGTATGTAGCATCTGTTTAAATAGGTTTTAGTTAGTTAAATGAAGTTAGAATGAAAATATATTGTTTTCTTGGTTTCCTGAAAGCCTGTAAGCGAGATTTATGTTTTTACTTCCCATAAAGATTGATTCAGCTAATGCAGAACAAAGAGCACCCAGGCCCCTAGATAAGACTGCATAACTGTAAATTATTTTTCTTACTTCTGAACCAAAACATATGTTGTGGGTACTCAGAAGAACCGTCTCAATGAGACGGTTCTTTTGAGCACCCAAAACACATGTTTAAGCTGATAGATAAAGAAAAAATATTAATTTTTACACTCAATTTTTTTCCTAGCACCAGTTGGGATTGTTTTTACTGAATACTACACATTTGGGACCTCCAGCCATCTGATGATGGTACTAATCCAATATCATATATGCACTATCACTCTTTTACCCTTCTCATTCTGATGGATTAAGCCAAATAAAAAAATAAGTGTGTTACGGGTAATAGGTCTGAAAAGGCACATATATTTTTTTAATTATTTTTTTTTTTCTGGAAAAAAAATATAATTTTATGCATTTTGAAAGGTCATGGTGTGATCCCATCATGGATTTTTTTTTTATTTTAATCCGGCTTATTTGTTTTGATACATGTACCAATCAAACAATGCAAATTTAGATGGCATGGGCTGCAGGTGGAATGCTGGGCACGTGATTGGCATGATTTCTTATGTCGAATGGCAAACCGTGGGCGTAAGAAAAGCGTGCAAAATTGTCATGAAAGGTGAAATTATTTAATCACCTCCCATAAAATGCATATCAAAGCTTTCCCAGATTTGATCATGAAAAAAATTTGGATTGAAAACATTGCTTAACTTAAGTCTCACATTATTATTTTAAGTAGTTGCCAGTCAAAATTTCTATAAAATGGTGTATTTCTGTCCCTGAAGATTGTTTTTATCTTGGCATAAAGTGCAGACCCTGATGAAATGCTGCTTTATGTGTCATTTCATCTGGGTCTTACTGTTTGCCAAAGTGCCTGTTTACAGGTATCCAGAATGAAAAGGGTAAATCTACATTCATACTTTGTGTATACAAGCAGTAAAGGCTCTGTTGAGACTGCATATTTGATCATTTGAAACTGCAGATTTTTCAAGCTCAAAATCTACACTTCATATTTTCTGATGGAAAACATTACAGTAAACTTTATTATCCCATCTGGTAGGCTGAAATTCTGAAACTGCCAGTCATATTTACCAGAACAATGGTTATACACATTTATATTATTTATGGACATTTTATGGACACTTTGGCAGGTTCAGAAGGCTTGCCTGTAAAACAAGAGTTCTCTTGTGCCATGTCAATTGTTGTAAAAACTTTTGAGCCACGACACATGATTTCCAACAATGTGGTATTTTGACAAGTGGAGACTCAGAGGAGCCTGTGCAGCCTCCTTTTAAGCTTAGAAACTCCAAATGCTGTTTAGTCAGTAGCTTAACACTCATAGAATATTCAAGCGACTAGCAAAGGCTCTGATCAGTCTGCGCATTAGCGCAGGCTGGTCTGAGCCTTTGCTGGTCGCACATACTACATTGTTGGAAATCTCATGTTTCTGCTCATTTCTTGTTTGTATGCTTGGTGATTTTTCATGATTCTGATGTCCTCTGCTGACTTTTTCAAACTAGCAAATTAACTTTTTAAAATCTTTCAGAAACATTATCAGAATGTCAAACGGTTTGGATCCAGATCCTGACCGACATTCTGTTGGTCCTGATCTAGGTCCAAACTGTTTGCAAAGGCTATCAGCAGACGACAAAAGTTGCCGCTAGCAAGGAAAGAGTTAAAAGTGTCAGTAATTTTAGATTGGGTTGGCTGAAGCTCAGTTTCTTTGTAAGTTTACAAATTTTTGATATTAAGAGTTATACACATTATATCAGTGCACAGCTCTAGATAAGAATGCATATAAAATATATTAACCCTTTACTCCATAGGCTATTTTTAGATCATGACATCATTTTCTATTTTTAGACAACATTGAAAAAATTCAAGAAAAATTTAAGTTAAACTTTTGGATACTTTTGGAAATATTATGGAAAAGTTTTGAATAATTTTGGAAATATTATGGAAAATGGAGCATTTGCTCTTTTGGAGGGAGCAAATGCTCCATTTTTCATAATATTTTCGAATACATGTTATTTTAAAGGTGTCAAAAGGTGTTATTATGCAGTAAAGGGTTACTTATTTCTCAAACAAAATATATGTTATTGGTAATCAAAAGAACCCTTTCAATGAGCACCCAAAACACATGTTAAGAATGATGGATGAAAAAATATTCACAATTTTACACTAAAAAAATTGTATACATGTCAGTGTGAGAACCATTTTTTTAAAGCTAAAAATATTTTCTACCATTTCGTTATTTATGAACCTAAAATGATTTTTTTAATATGTACGAGTCAGATTTTACACACAAACGAGGGATGATCTAACAGTTCTGATTCTGGTATGATATCTCTGTAACCAGCGATGTAACATGTCAGAAAATTTTACCAAATGATAATATATTCTTTGTCTATGCACTGCTCTGACATGTTTGATGTAACTTGAAGGAACGACCAGAAATCTGTCCCAAACCAGTCATGCCCTCAATGCACTGACCTATCGAGCAGACTGCGCATGTTTGAGACGTCACAATTTAGACAAGAGCAGTCTCAGCAATTCGATTTTATGGCTGCTTAATGTTCATCCGTAAGCCAATATGTTCTGAAGATATTGCGAACTTTTCATATGATTTGAGTTTTCTATGGCCTTGAATATATGGTTATGCAGCTGTCAGCTATCATCAAATTTTGGATCACTAGAAGTTTTGACCAGCCCTTACTGCAGAAAAACAGCTGTATTTAAGGTAAATTTGTTTTATGCAAACCAAGATGAACTGACTTTTGTCTGAAGCAATTATGAATTATCGGTATCGTCGGAGACTGATACTAACCCACTTAGGAAAATAAAAACGAATCCACAAATTAGGTCAATATTTGGAGGTACACGAATTTGTATGTGTATATCTAAATATAAAACCCAATTAATTGTCCAAAGGTACACTATAACGTAAAAAGATGCGATATAGGTTTAAATTGAGCAAAAGCATCCATCTGAAACCAACTTTTTTTTTTAAAATTCTTATTTAAAATCAATCATTTTCGTGGTAAAAAATAGAACCTTTTACAATATTTAAATTAAGATTGAGATATTTTGTAATCAAAATAGTATCGGTCTTAAATATTTTGCCGATATTTGGTTTGGCATGTTTTTAGTCCAAATGTGAAGACAAAAATGGAATATTCTCGGAAATGAAAATTCTGCAATGTATTCACAATTACGTATTTTTCAATTTCAATGACGTCATAAGAACTCGGCATTGAGCTTTAAATATTGAATCGACATAACATGTTGCCATTCAAACATTTGAATGGACATTACAAGTAACAAAAAGTAAAAAGACACTAAAGTTTTATTTTGCAGTTTTAAAGATGCTGGGCTTGAAAGAGTCAGATTCAAATATTATCATAATTCTATAATATGAAAAAAGGCCAGTGGTATGGAGTGGACCATATGTAATGTGTTGTAATCATTAAACGAAACAGTACAGCGAGACAATATTAGCATCATTATAAAGGAAAACACTAGATCTTTTGAATGGTGCATAGTATGCCTCTCAAAAATGTCTCTGGACAAAGCTACAAGGCAACGATCAGAACTTTTGGATCATCCCTCGTATATGACAGTGTTTTGGCAACAACATTGGTCATATGATGTCATTTACAAAGACAGCCATAGAAAGCATGCTAATGTCAGGTATTTATGCATATATCAAGTGATATTGCCTCTGATAATTGTTACTTGGTGTTTATTTCACAGTTTTAGCTCACCTGAGCATAGCATACTGGCCAACTAGTGTTTGGAATTTTAGAACATTTACTGAACACTGGACCAAACCAAGATTTTGTACCAGATCAGGCCTCCAGATAAGAGTGCGTACTGGAGAACTATTTTTGTTATTTCTCTACCAAAACATATGTTGTGGGTTCTCAAAAGAACCGTTTCAATGAGACGGTTCTTTTGAGCACCCAAAACACATGTTTAAATTGATTGGTAAGGAAATAAATGCAATTTTAGGTACACAAAATGTCCTTATCTGGACCTATGCCAGGTGAACAAAAGTTTTGAGTGTAAAATTGTGAATATTGTCCTATCCATCAGTTTAAACATTTTTTGGGGGGTCTCATTGAGATGGTTCCTTTCAGTACCCACAACATACATTTTGATCGAAAAAATAAGAAAATTAATTTATAATTACGCTCTTTTATCTAAAGGCCTGAGGTTTATTCAAAACTATCAGTATATCATAATGTGTAATTCTAGATAAGAGAGTGTTATTCAATTGTTAACTGTTTGTAGATTCAATGAAGAGACTCTTAGGGGAATTGAAACCTCAGAAAAAAAGCTATTCTGTCATATACTCCTAATAGCTGCTCATTTCTCTGTTTGGTTAGTGTCTTAATTTTCTCCCTTGAATATCGTTGGTTGTTTATGTGTTTTATTCTTCCTTAATAATGGAGATGAAATGAGGGCATTGCTTATTCCTATTGTATAGGAACACTTAGTTGTTAATGAGCCATTGCATAACAAAAGTAAAAAATGATCTACCCAGTGAATACTCATCATGACATGTGAGCCTGGACTTCCATCCTGTTTTGCACAGAAAGTCAGCCTCAAAATGCTGAATTAAGAAGATTATAATAGCTTATCTGATTTATTTTGTGTCTGTCATAAGACAATTGACCATTAAAACTTGAAATTGTCAATATTTAGTAGCGTTACTGCAAGTTTTGAGATGGAAGTCTCGAAAGTTCAGGATTTTAGAAATGTTGAACTTTCACCCATGTTACAGTAAACAACCAACACAGTACTCAGTGTGCGATTATAGGAGCTTGTTAGCTTATTAGGTTATACAGCATTCTTTTCTAGGGTTTCTAAATTCTCATGTCAATCAAAATTGAGTTCAGTAATTGTATATTAATTAGCTCTTGACTCACATACAGTGAAACCTGTCTTAAGCGGCCATTCAAAAAGAAGGCCAAAAATTGGTTTTCAAAACCGATTATAGCTTAATGCAAGTCAAAAGTATTGCAGAATGCTCCAAAAGAGCATTCTGCAATACTTTCGACCTTAATTAAGCAACCATTTGTCTTTAAGACCTTTGTTTTGTCTATTTTTGAGTGGCCGCTTGAGACAGGTTTTACTGTACCTGAAAACATTCAATTATGGTGCAAGTTACATGTGAAGTAATGAAGTTAGGACTTGTTAATCGATTTAAGACAGGAAACCCCTTTATGGGTACTTTGGAAAACCATGGAGACCCAGATGAAGAGCCACATGGTGCGGCATTTCATCAGGGTCTGCACTGTTTGCTTAGACAAAATTGATCTGCGGAGAGAGAAATACAATTTTTTTTAAATTATACCCTGTGACCCCTCAATATATACAATAGACCATCTTGACTTAGCTTTATCAAGCTTTATGGGAAATTCCATTGAGATAAAAAGGGTTAATGGCAAAAATATATTTATTATAGTCTGGAAGACTCTAAATGACATGTACCTGTAAATGTAAAACTGTTTTTGACATATAGCTTGTATATGTATATGCCAAACTGCATTTTTGTTGAGTGACCTAGGCAGGCAAGTTGTCATTCATCTTCTGTGTTGCATATTTGCAATGGGTATTTTGTCCAAGCAGGTGCCACTGTCAGTTGGGAGAGGCCTTTAATTTTTACTTTCAATAACAGTGGGAATATAGCCCAGAGTTTATCAAAATGGTTTGGATTGCACAAACATTAGAAGATGTAGACCAGCCTTCACACAATATGAGCCGCGACATGTGATGTCCAACAATGTGACATTTTACGAGTGTAGACTCAGACAAGCCTGTGCAGCCACCCTTTAAGCTTAGAATCTCCAAATGATGTTCAGTCAGTAGCTTAACATTCATAAAAAATTCACGCGACTAGCAAAGGGTATGATCAGACTGCTCGTATGCGTAGGCTGATCTGAGGCTTTGCTGCTCGCACATCCCACGTTGTTGGAAATCTCATGTTGCGGCTCATATATATATATATATATATATATATATATATATATATATCGTATTTTGATAATAATAAGCTTTGACCATACATACTGTGTCAAAAAGTAATGGACAGGGGAAAAAATTTCATGCTTTTGTTGTCGTCTGCTGACTTTTTTCAAAATTAACTTTCTCAGAAAATTCTTTTAGAAAAACTTTTAGTGTCAAAAAGATTGGATCCAGATCAGGACCAACGTTTTGCAGCATGCTGCACCAAATAATGGCAAAACAATTTTATACTAGATATTTCTCAGTTCTAGCATTTTCAAAGTTGAAATATAATGTGTAAATCATCATATAATTTGTATGTTTTTAGTCCTTGAAAACTGTTTGAAAGTCCCTTAAGATCCTTGAAAAGTCCTTGAATTTTACATAGCATTGCCTGTATGAGCCATGTGTTCCGTTACGTTTTTGCTTAGTAATTACTAGACAGTCCAAACTTTATAATATCAGAGTGGATTAAATTCTATAACGCTAAAAAGAATCTCTTTTTAACCTTCCATACAGGAAATAGTGGCATTTTACAGATTTACTCTCTGCCTGCTGGTGTTGTCTGCTGATAACCATTGCAAACAGTCTGAACTCAGATCATGCCCAACAAAAGGTCAGGCCTTATCTGTATCCAAACTTTTTGACAGACACTGATGATATTCCTGAAAGAACTTTTAGAAAAAGTTAATTTTGAAAAAAAATCAGCAGACGGCAATAATCGTGAAAAATTACCCAGCAAGCATAGAGTTAATTTAACCTGATCAGGTTTTAGTTCTTTTATTGTTAGATTTTATGCTGAATAGAAATGTATAGTGTATATATAAATTAATTTATTAAAATATCTGCCATATTAAACTTGTTTTTTCTTACAATCCTGAATTCTGCAAAAAATATTATCTTGAATATATTTTCAGTTAATTTACTGTAAATTATGGAATATGACAGTCATTAAAACGTGGCTGCAGTATTGAAAATTAACTCCAACATGTTACATGTAAGAGAGATGACATTTATAAAATGATTCTGATTTAAAGGTTTGAGAAGCCGTGGGGCACCTACCTTCTTGAGACTGCCAAAATCTGAATTAATTTTCTTGATAATGCAATTACCGGTACTTATTATGCCTGTAACATTGTCATTCAATTGTAACCAAATGATAACTTTCAGAAAATTAAGGCCCAAGGTTATAAAACTTTTCATGTTCAACTCAACTGAGCATGAAATTTCAACTGCTCATAAAATCTAAAATGCTGAAAAATAAAGATTTTTCTTCCTTTCATACTCTCAGCTGTTGTATTTATCATGCTAATAAATGTTTAAATGCCAACAATTGTTGGCATTTTTTACATTTATGAGCATGATTTTCATGCTCAGGAAAAAAGTTTTATAACGTTATTAACCTCAGGGCTAATTTTCTGTAAGTCTCACACTCAATATTCAAAAGTATTTTCAATATTTAGGAACGCAGTGGCTGAGTTGTAGAGTGCTTAACTCAAGACGGAGAGGTTGCAGGTTCGAGCCTCACTGGTGTCACTGTGTTGTGCCCTTGAGCAAGACGCATTAATCCTTGCTTAGTACTGGTCAACCCAGGAGGACCCATCCCGACATAACTGAAAAATTGATGACTGAGTCGTAAAGAATCAAATCATTTTTTGTTCAATATTTGGACCAGCTCATAAGATGTTAATGCCTATCACATGTGTAAAGACTTAAGTAACTTATCATTTAGATGTTCATGCACAGCTATCGAAGTGGGGCTAAGATCTAAATTTTGGACTAAGCCTTCGTCTACTTTCATACGTTTTTGTATACAAGCAATGAACAACTTGCTTAATATCAATAATCCTTATTTCAAACAAATAGTAAGTCAGATATACGAGGGTCATTTGGAAAGTTCTTAGCATGGCATCATAACTCCAAATTGCGTTGATAAAATGCTATTAAACTATACATTTTTGGAAACAAGAATTCAACGGCTACTTGATGGTTTAATTTTTGTTAAAAACGGACTCGACTTGCACAAGCAGCACATGCTCAAAATGAGTAGAGGTTTATATACTGGCGGAAATTTTAAGCAAAATACTTGGAAAAAAGCGAGGGGAAATTGGGGACCTTATTAGCGATCATGATTTGACTAATTAACGATTTGGTGCCAACTAATTTTCTTGTTAAAATATATTATGTGATCACTGCTTGCACGACTACCACCTTTACATTCGGAAAATGTTGACTCATAGAGAAATGATAAACTTTCAAAAATGGGACTTTTTTCGATTTTTCTTTATACTTTTACTATAAATTATGTCACTACACGAGCACGATAGATGCCTATTGAGAATGTTTTTTGCTTTATTTGTAGCGAACATTGCATAAAGATCATTTCGTCGCGCAAAAAGTGTGGCTTGTGTTGTTCTGTATTCAAGAACGTTATTCCTAGTAACACTACCCTTACTTTTCAATATGTGGGTGGGGTAACTTAACCCCTCATATTTTGTCGATGGCATAAGAAATTCTCATGGTATCGCGTTAACCCTCACAAAATTGATTGGTTTCTACTCTCAAGGTATTTTTAATTTTTTGTTTGCCACCGTTTTCAATAGAAATGAACCAGAACGTCAACTCATCGCTAAACTTACTCTACCCCATGGGAAGATTATAAGAGTTATCTTCCCTTTGTTCCGGTTTACAAAATTTATTTTGGTTTCAATACAAAGAGCATAAAGTGTGCTTGACAAAAATACCAACGCATGGCATTTTTAAACTACTGTCGGTAAAATATGTTCAAAATATGTACATTGTGACATGCGATTTTTAGTCGAAAAAATTAGCGCATTGATTTGCTGTCTAGACGGCTTTGGTGCTGTTCCGGTATTTAGTTATTAGAAGCATCCAACTCGGTCATCAATTGTATAATAACTGTACCAGATTGTGGCCTACCAAATGGTGCAAAATTATCTAATTTTATGAACCATTGTTATGTTCTGCACACTTTTCAAAAGGTGAAATGTTATATTTTCCACTGAAATTTTGCGTTTTCCAGTATACAATCAGTACATGTATTCACAATAAAATTTTTCGTGTCAGCATTATAATATCCTCATGAAATTTGTGTCATAACATAGAGGAAAGATGGATCTTTAAAATGATACCAAACATGATAGGTTTTGTAAATCGGTTACGGAGATAAAAGACCATGCTAAGAACTTTCCAAATGCCCCTCGTATTAGTAGAGGAGCCAGGGTCCAGAAATGTCAAAAATAAGCATTTTGGTACGTCCCCTTTTTAGCAGAATTTTCACTTGTTTTATCTGATAGTACATAGTATATCCCACTAAACTTCAGTTTTAAAATAAGGCAAATTCCTCAAATATTGAAGCCCCCTTTTTGGATTTTGACTTTTCCATAACAAATGGCATAGATTGATCTAAAATTTATGACAAACGAGGTGATTTTTATTTTGAAATAGTTAATTTTCCATTTCTTGGTGGATATGTTCCTCTCTCCCCTTCCTATGGTGTATACATTTCGCAACATTCGTTTTGCAAGAGTATGTTCTTACGTTGATGACTTTAACAACAGAAACACATTTTTGACTTCTAAGTTATTTAAAAGAAGGCTTTTACAAAGCTTTTTCTAAATTTTATAACAGACACTCAGGGAGCTCAGTGGTAGAGTGCTTGACTCGAGACCAAGGGGCCGCGGGTTTGAGCCTCACCGGTGTCACTGTGTTGTGGTCCTTGAGCAAGACACATTTATCCAAAATACTGGTTCAACCCAGGAAGACCCGTCCCTGTTTTACTGAAAGATTGTTGATGGGACGTAAAGAATCAAAATAAACAAACAGACACTCAGATTGTTAAATACAATATTTCTTTAAAAACTCTGCTACAACAAGGCATATTAGAACCTGTATTTTATAGTGATTGTTGGAAAGCCTAGTTTTAGTGATCAATTTAAAAAGATAATTAAACGTTATAAAAGAGTGGGATACAGCATGGCTATCATGTGACGGTCTGCATGCCTAGTTGTAAACCATTGTCATCAACCGGAAGCATTTTATCAAATACTGACCTGTCTGATTTGAGCACTGTGGGTACATGTGACATATTTGTTTACCAAATATGTCACATAGTCATGTGATTTGCCCGATTGGCTGATTCAATATTGTTTATCAAGTGCGTCATCACGTGTCACTGAAACGGTTTCTATGAAAATGTCATGCGGAGAATGTTTTCAAAAATGTTTTAGTGCATACAATATGATCAGTCTATGGCTGAATACCGTAATACCTATCATTGTTATGATTTGGCTACCCAAAATGACTAGATATCTCCATTGAAGGATTATCTATAGGCATTTAACGCTTGTTACTTTTTAACGTAGGTGTTATGAGAAATGCATACTGCGTAACAGCACAAACCCGATTTTTCAGTCGTGATGTCCCATAGCAGACAGGTCGATTCTTTAGTATCGCGCCTGCGCAAGACAATGGGTTGTAAACCCAATCACGGTTTATAGCTATGGTTTCCTCTTTAATTGCACAACGGTGGGTCAGGCCTCAGACTCAATGACGGCCCTGATGTAAAGCTTTAAACCATTGGTTGGTGCCTGATGCTTATCTGGCTGGGCCCACCGTAGCTTTTCACCATAGTGTGTTAATTTAATTAGATTGTTTCCATGTGACTATGCATTGCATTTATTTAGGTAGCCTCCATGCGAGCTAAACAATTTTTGCGTTTTAACAACAGCAGAATCTAGGACAAAGATTTGGCGCCAGTAAAATGCATTTAAGTCCCCCGCCCCCTGTGCTGCTCTCAGCTCTAAGGTTGTTGGTTCATTGTTTAATGTTCCTCCCATTGTTTGTGGGGGTTATGTGTTAGATCCTTGTTTTGTTATGCATTAGTTAGTGCCCTTTTTACTTTTGCAATCATATTGACGAGGAATAGAGAGCTGATTGCTTTAATTGTCTTCCTGATGTCTTGTGACTGTTAGTGTTCTGTAGCTCTTCCTCTCCCTGCCATGGGTTGGTTTGCAGTGTGTGTGGTATTTCCAGATTATACTCATTTTTTGATGGTAGAACGGACACACACCACACCACTTACCAGGACTGAGTCCGAAAGTACACACATTAACACCTAACCAAACCAGCTAGAAATGATGCACATACCTAAAACAGAATCCAAGTTAGAAGGAATACGCATCAACTCATAACTAAATCAGAACTTTAAAGCATGAAAGCACATACATTACAAAACCAACAATCAAAGCAATACATTTTTCGAAATATCAATGCATTAGTGAACCAACACTTAGCACTAGAAATGACATGCATCAACACAAACCTAAACCAGGTCTTTTAAGTTAGGAAAGAACATGGACAACAACACAACTAAACCAGGACATACAGCTAGGAAAGGAAATGCACACCAACATAACTAAACCAGGGCATAAAGTTAGGAAAGGACGCACACATAAACACATAACTAAACCAGGACATAAAATTTGGACAGGACATATGCACATAACTAGGCCAGGACATACACACCAACACAGAACTAAACCAGGGCATAAAGCTAGGAAAGCACATAACTAGACCAGGGCGTAAAGCTAGATAAGGACGTACACATCAAGATATATCTAAACTATGACAAAGCTAGAAAAGGACACACAAACGCATAACTAAACCAATATATAAAGCTAGAAAATCAATGCACACCAACGCATAACTAAACCAATATATAAAGCTAGAAAATCAATGCACACCAACGCATAACTAAACCAATATATAAAGCTAGAAAATCAATGCACACCAACGCATAACTAAACCAATATATAAAGCTAGAAAATCAATGCACACCAACGCATAACTAAACCAATATATAAAGCTAGAAAATCAATGCACACCAACGCATAACTAAACCAATATATAAAGCTAGAAAATCAATGCACACCAACGCATAACTAAACCAATATATAAAGCTAGAAAATCAATGCACACCAACGCATAACTAAACCAATATATAAAGCTAGAAAATCAATGCACACCAACGCATAACTGAACCAATATATAAAGCTAGAAAATGACAAACACATCATCACAACTATACCATGACATAAAGCTAGAAAAGGAGATACACATCAACACAAAACTAACCATGACATAAAGCTAGAAAAAGAGATACACATCAACGCATAACTAACCATGGCATACAGCTAGAAAGGGGCATACACATCAACACATAACTAAATCAGAACTTAAAGCTAGGAGAGGACATTCACATCAACGCATAACTAAACCAATATATAAAGCTAGAAAATGACAAACACATCATCACAACTATACCATGACATAAAGCTAGAAAAGGACATACACATCAACACATAACTAACCATGACATAAAGCTAGAAAAAGAGATACACATCAACGAATAACTAACCATGACATACAGCTAGAAAGGGGCATACACATCAACACATAACTAAATCAGAACTTAAAGCTAGGAGAGGACATTCACATCAACACATAACTAACCATGACATAAAGCTAGAAAAGGACATACACATCAATAACTAAACCATGACATAAAGCTAGAAAATGACATTCACATCAATAACTAAACCATGACATAAAGCTAGAAAATTTACATACACACCAACACATAAATCAGAACTTAAAGCTAGAAAAGGACAGACACATCAACGCGTAACTAAACCATTATATAAAGCTAGAAAAGGACAAGCACATCAACACATAACTAAACCAGAACTTAAAGCTAGTAAAGGAAATACACATAAACACATATCTAAAGCAGGACATAAAGCTAGGAAAGGACATACACATCAGCTCATAACTAAATCAGAATTCAAAGCTAGAAAATGACATACACATCAACACATAAATAAACCATGACATAAAGCTAGGAAAGGACATACACATCAACATAATCCATGACATAAAGCTAGAAAATGACAGACATCAACACATAACTAAACCATGACATAAACTTGGAAAGGACATACACATCAACGCATAACTAAATTATGATATAAAGCTAGAAAAGAACACACACACATCAAGTCAGAACGCAAAAATATCCTGTCCCTGTGTCCCAAATGTTACTTTCCCCAATGTAAAAAACACAACAAAAACCCAGTGGTAGTGTGCTACCTTAATTGTTAGCCCGTAAAATGTTTTTAACTAATGAAAAGGTACAAGAAAAATAAACATTACATACAACAAAATATCTTTAATAGATCACTTAGCATTTCATGACATGTACTTTCTTCCATACAGAGAACAAGTCAGCCTTGCTTCTAACAAGGAAGCCAATATCACACACACTCGGAGTTGGTTATTTTAAATAAATGTTAGTTTGTAATCTAATACAAAAATTTGGCAGTAAATATATATTAAAGCTTTGCACCCCTGCTATTGCTTTTTCTTTGTTGTCTAGGTGTTTCCTGGTTAGTTTGACAATCGTCTTACTGAAGAAACGAGAGCATGTTGTTGTTGTTGTTGTTGGTGTGTGTGTGTGTGTGTGTGTGTGTGTGTGTGTGCGTGCGTGCTTGCGTGCGTGCGTGTGTGTGTGTGTGTGTGTTTGCGTGCGTGCGTGCGTGCGTGTGTGGTATCGATACCATAAACGACATAAATGTTATCACAGACACCCAGAATTGATTGTTATAAAGAATGTTGGTTTTAAAAAACTCTTCTATAGTCCAGTATTTCGCACACTACAGCACATGAAAATGACCAAGAAATATCATAATCACAAACCGCAGACCAACCCATGGCATCGTGAGGAAGAGACACACACAAAAAAGCAGGAATACAACAAACAAAGCAACCAAAACTTATAAATGCATTGTCAAAACGATAATGAAGAGCGTCATAAACATTATGACATGGCCATAAATTATTAGGCTACGAGCTACTAAGGGTTTTGCTCCCCCATGTTAGCCCTCTGGCAGCTGTAGCGTTTGGGTGAAAAAGCGTGTTAATTACGTTACCCCTCATTTAAAATTAAATAAAAAATTTGTAATTAAGGCTGTTAAGGTAGTACTTGGACAATTTAAATTGGCTAAGTAGTCATGTAATATACAAGAACAGTTAATTCCCTGCAGATATTGATGTTTGGCAAAGTTATTTAGGTTCATTATGGTGTCATTTACGGTACATTTTTATGTTGTCAGTTACAAGCGAAAGTATGTGCACGAAGTACTGGTTGACTGCTTGTTCAGGCTTGCCCAGAAAAAGTGTGGTTAGGTGAACTGACTGTCCCGCAATGACCATAGCTGTTGACTTGGGAAGTAAAGCAACAAAACAAACAAACAAACAAACGTTACATTTTCAACTACACCCTATAAAATCATTGGAATTTTGTTAGTTTTATTTGATAATTTTTTCAATAGGTATTTTAGATTAAAATACATGTCTCTAAAGACAATTTACTGACCATTCTAAAACTGCAAACAGCTTGCTTCTTTCACAAAAATTCTAAGAGTTATAAGCTGTTGAATGTGACAACCATCAAGAAAACGTTATATAAAAGGTAAGAATCTTTTCATTTTAAAATACAGCATGCAATCCAATCTGTATGCGTTTAAACACCATATATGAGCATACTATTGATAAGCAAGACTAAAAGGGGACACTATACACTGTTTCTGGTGTAAAAAATCACTTTGATGTTTGATTGACAATATGTAATAAATGTTCCAAACTTCAAGGCATTCTATATATTGCTTAATATCCTAAATGATACACCATAGGGTATTTTATTTTATTTCAAAACGTTTTGTATTTAATAGACATAAAGATGATAATTTGTCTGTAATAGAATTTATCAGCTCGTATTAAGAGACTATGTCAAATAGTCAAAGCATATTTGCTTTTGTGAAATAATATATTTTTGACATTTTTAAAACAACAAAATGTTTTTACCAATTGCAATTGGGCAAAATTTATAGCTTTTATTTTCATTAACAAAGAATATTAGAGCTCTCAAGTGATAGCTGAATAAAAGTATATTCCCACGTTTTGTCAAAAATGTTCAAGTAACGTATATTACCATATTAAACATATCATAAGGTACTATGTGTGTCCAAAATGATGTCAAAGACAGTATAAATTGAGTCTGAAATGGTAATATAAGGTGGATTTAGATTTTGTTATACTTATCTGAAGACTGTTGGTACTAAGCTTTATTCAATTACTTATTTAATAGTAACCAAATAATTCTAGTGTTACCAGTTAACTGTTGTTCATATTGTACGAACATAGTCAGTTACACGATACAGGCTAGTATTCCTTGTATATTTCGGCTCATCTACAATAATCTAAACTGCTTTTTAACTAAATGTTGTGTGAGAGGTGGTAACATACAATCATGTGTGCTAACAATCCAGCTAGAATAAAGCATATATAATTTGATTCGATAAAATTTGATATATGTTACATAAGATACTATCCATTATAAGTGAATGTAATAAGATACTGTTCAAGAATTTGTCTCCAAAAAAAAATTTACACTGACATCTTATTTGCATATGCAGATGGTGACACATTACTTATTTTAAGCTTTTAAATGGACTTTGTTATCTTCAGCATAGCTT
This sequence comes from Loripinus fragilis, assembly GCA_964019695.1. NCBI lineage: Eukaryota > Metazoa > Mollusca > Bivalvia > Lucinida > Lucinidae > Loripinus > Loripinus fragilis. Next base: position 99,387,050 of record OZ026518.1, read on the forward strand.
TCACTGTTTAATGAATAAAAACGTTAATTAAATCAACATAGTATTTCTGACCATTTGCTCAAGCAATGTAAACTTTATATTAATTAGTAAATGATTAACAAAGAACAAATATTTCCATGAAAATGGGTGAAAAATAAATGTTAATGATGGGTTTTATGTGACAATGGTCGCATGTGATAGGATACAGGCTAGTATTCCTTGTATATTTAGGTTCATCTACAATAATCTAAACTGCTTTTTAACTAAATGTTGTGTTAGAGGTGGTAACATACAATCATGAATATGGTCTGACCAAATTTGACCAAGTGACATTCAAGTTAATGTAAAATAGATTTAACAATGTTCTTTTGGCATGTGGAATGGAAAAGTAAAATTATATAAAACAGTGCTATCATGAGATCATACTTAGTTTTATAAATTAATGAGAAAACGGCTGATGCTAATTTCCACAATACAGAATGTGGCATGACCAAATTATTGCAGGAATCATCAATAGCATAGCTTTATATGAATATTAAACTAATAGAATGAGTTGTAAACACACCAAAGATTGGAATCAGGACACATACAAAAAGTCAACTATTTCGACAAAAATAGTATTGAGAGGCCACCCTAGTCAATATCAACAGTGTTACCATGATAGACTTACATGCAATGTTAACAAAGTATAAATGATTTTGTTGATAAGTATCTATGCATTTCTGATTTCCATGGGTCTTTTTCCAACAATTATCTCCAAAAGAAATCATATTTCTAAAATTCACAATGAAAAAGATAGCATAAATATCAGAAATTGATATTGCAGTGTATCTATTGTCATATGTGTTACATTGTGTGTATAATATAGTATACCAAATATTGAAAAAAATACCTCAGATTTGTTCTTTGACAGTAGCAAAAGTATGAAAATTATTGCATTTAGATGGAAAAAATAATTGCTGGTCTTATTTGATGTAATACATTTATATAAAGTGCTCAAATGAAGATTTGACCAGCACGTGAGATTTTGGTACCTATCACATATTGACAAAAGCCAGCATTAATTGTCCATGCTAATGTAGTGCAGCAAACTGTCTTAATTCTGGTCTACATCTATTCTTAGTTTATGAAGGCAGCAAAGGCTCTGGTGAGTCTACACATTTGTACACAGGCTAACATGAGCCTTCATTTCTTGAAACTGTGATATGTATTTATGTGCTGGCTCATTTGATTTATTCTTTGCGTTACTAGTTATAATCTATTGAGCTTGATTTGAATTATGCAAATGAATTGTGGGATGCAATTTTGTAACCATGATCACCATTTTCATTTGGCATGCTAAATACGATTAAAACAAAATTTCACTGAGGCTAATTATGATTGAGCAAAATAACCAATGAATTATTTAAGTCCATTCATTTAGTCATGTCTATAATACAATACTAACAATGAAAGGGAGCTTTTCTATGCATTATACCTTTTAAATATATGACTAACAAAAAACCCTTAGAAAGAAACTTATGCTGTAATGTTTCATTACTTCACAAAGTTGCATATTAACCAGATGAGACAGATGACAAGTGTTATATTCTTCCAAAATATTCTTGTTATGCATGCTACCGAGATAAAGTGTATACTGGACATGCTTTAGATATAAAGAGCTTCATTACCATAGGAGATATAACAAATGATTTTGCATGGTGGGTGCCATATATGGGTCAGAAATCACTATGATTAAAAAAAAAACTTTAGTTTTTGTTCAACGGATAAACGCCTGTTTTAATTCTTCATTTCTCGCTTTTGACCATGCTTAATATAACTTACAATTTTAGAAATTGTGAGGTAGCTTTCTTCCTTGATTGTTATCAATATAGTTGTTATAATCAATAGCTGATAAGCTATATATGTATTTTGTTGGCTTACGTATTGGTCAATCGATCTTACTAAACTACTACGTGCTTAATATAATGTTCCATCTATATTGAACTGTAGACAGTGAGGAAAATGTCTTGCATATACAATGTATCATTTCATGTATAAAAATAAGTAAACACATATAAGTATAACACAGATAAATGATAATATTTAAGCATTTAAGAAATATAATTTGATAAGTGATGTTTACATATTCGATAAAACACTCTTAATTGAAATGGCATTTTATGTGCTTTGAGTTCAAGTTTCTTCTTTTTCATCAGCCATGCTTTTGTCAGAGTTTAATCCCACTTAAATTTTAAGTTAAAAAAGACAATATTTATCGTTTCTCTCATTTAATTGAGCCCTCAAATGGCAGTAAATCTACATCCTCTAGCAGTTTAACCTCATATGATGCTAATATTGCAATAAAGTAATGTATTTAAAGAAATGTAACGTATGTAACAGTATCAAAAGGAACCTAAATTTATTAAACTTATACTGCTAGTCATTTAATTTCAATTACAAGATAATATTGATATGTAAGAATAAGAAACAATTTGATATATATACTATAGGATTTTCTATTATTTTAAGGCAACGTATTAAACTCTGCTTTTGCAGGGTAACGCCACAACCCATAAAGAGGTAGCATGCATTATTTTGTGGCTTATGTAATTTGGTTTTAAAGAACTATAGCGTATGAAACTCCCACTCAGATATATTTTGGCAGTTCATTGTCTAGTGATAGCACAGCACTAAATAGTAGTATATTTGAAAGTAAGTATCGTATATAACTGCAATATAATGGGCTTAGGTTGTTTTGATGCGTTTAATTAAGTGATTTTAAGGCCATCAGCATGTCGATGAGTGAGATTTAGGTATAGGTTTGTATTTGCACAATAGGAATGGAAGCTGTTATAGGGTAACGTAGTTAACATGGCTGTAGCACGATAACGCCCCAACTGTCAGAGGGCTTACATGTTTCACTTTGCGTCATATATAGTGTAGCATTAGAAAAGCATAGTGTACAAAATTCCCCCTGTGGGGGGGGGGGGTCTATAAGCAGCTCACGGTCTAATATCTTTAAGTTGATGTTGTTCAGAAGTGAAAAGGGCGATGGAGGTCAGAGAGACGGGTCGTTAGTTCTGTGCTTAACTTCTATCGCCCTTCTTGTATGCTAGATGGGAACCACGTTGGCAGATTTCCACTCATCAGAAAAAGGTAAGCGAGTATGATCAGGAAATATCACAATCACATATTGCAGACAAACCCATGGCATCGTGAGGAAGAGTCACAGAACGACATCAGCAAGTCGATTAAAGAGCTCTTCCCGATGAAGATGATTGCTAGACTAGAAAGGACACTAAACTTGCACAACCAAAACAAGGACCAAACACAAACCCCCATAAACAAAGGGAGCACCAACAAACAATGAATCAACAACAACACAACCACCGCCTTAGAACGGACAGCAGCCTAAGTCACTGAGGAGCTAAAATGCATTTTGCTGGTACCAAATATTCGCCCTAGATTCTGTTGTTGTTAAAAACACACTCAAATCCAAACTGTTATCGACAAATCCAGACAAGCAAGGACATTTACAGATTCTCTTTCTATCCCCAGACCATATTGCAATGGAATCAACTCCCATCATCTGTTGTTACTGTTGATACAGTTGACCGTTCCAAGGCGGAACTTCTTTTGTGGATCTTTTATGTTTTTGTTCTGTCTTGTGTTTGCTATGTCTTCGTGCGCGTCTGCTTATACGTGCTTTGTGGTCACCTGCTGGGAAAGGGCTGACCTCTTGGCTCTCGTTTGTTGTGTCTAACTGTGAGTTTGTCACTTTCCCATTGGTTTCCTGGGTCAGGTGTGGTACTTGATTGTATCGATTCCTGATCTTTGCACCCTTACTTACTTTCAGAGACGCACTCACTGAGGGTCTGGGTGGGTATAATGATTAGTGAATAATGGCCCTTTTTCAATGAATAGTGAATAATGAGCCAAAAAAAATTACAATGAATAGTGAATAATGAGAGCCTGAAAATTAACGATTAATCCTATTTTTAGTGAATTGAAGAAAAAATTAATGAATAGTGAATAATCAGATATCTTTGCCACATTTCATACTTTTAATGAATAATTGGTCTTATTTTAATGAATAGCCCAAAATTTTAATGAGATGAATAATGGGCTAATTTTCTAATGAATAGTGAATACCAGACCCCCCCATCCAGACCCTCCTCACTGTTCCAGTACTTATGCCAATCCTAAACTAAGAGTTCAGTCCTGTAAATAGTTTTAAATCTACTTTGTAAAGTTGCTTTTAATATCTATCTTTGGCACCTAAGCATGCTGTGTAAATACTTTCCTGGCAGATAATCCACAGCAATTAAGGGAGTGTCATTAACTACAAAGAAGAAGAAGAACAACAAAAATTGTTCAGCTCACACGGTGGCTTCCTAACTTATGATCACTCAAGCATACAGGTATGGTTGATGCCCTGGTCTAGCGAACTTCTCGGAAGCCTGGAAGAGAAGCTTGTATATTGGAGCAAGTTACGATGCTAATTCAATCAAAAGTCTTCCTCGCAGTACCATGGGTTTGTCTGCAGTTTGTGAATGTGGTATTTCCGGATCATACTCACGTGCTATTTGAGCCAGTGCATGAGATTTCCAACAATGTGGTATGTGCGACCAGCAAAGCCTCAGATCAGCCTGCGCATACGCGCGGTCTGATCAGCGCCTTTGCTAGTCGCTTGAGTATTCTATGATTGTTAAGCTACTAACTGAACACAATTTGGAGTTTCTAAGCTTAAAGGTAGGCTACAGAGGTTCGTCCGAGTCTACACTTGTCAAAATGTCAAATTGTTGGTAATCTCATGCCGCGGCTCATTTTGAATGGAAGCTGGCCTGGTGCCCAAGCCATATGTGGTTCTAGAGGCCTGCCAACCGTTAGAGGATACCGTTCTTAGTGACTATGTTAGATGAGGGCTTGGTCCCCAGGAAAAATAAACGAAATATTTAACTGTATGCATTCCCCATACATTAACTTTTTACACCATTTATGCGACTGTTAATTACGCCATAGTGTGGTAGGTGCGATTAACCCAGGGGAGTGGGGCTCCGATATTTTCATATATATGCCTACGTAGACTTGGCCCATTTTCTTGGATTCATAATTTTGAATTTCAATATTTTTTGGGTTTTCAGAATTATTATTTGGGGTATGAAGAAAGTGTGGATATTTGAGGGGGGTCATAACAAATCTGGACTATTTCGGGGGGGACATTTTTATACATTTAGGGCTTTTTTAAATGTCTATGTGTCATTTCTATGCATTTTAGGGTCTTTTCTTAAGGTCAAGGTACAGAATGGGGGTTATTTTTGGGTTGCTAAAATTTCAAATATTATTTGGGGTGCTTGAAATTCCTGATATTTTTGGGGCTGAACTGTAGATGCTGGGCCCGAGCCGAGCCTCCGTATGAAGAAAAAACAACAACAGTACACCCCCTTGGGGTACAGAAAGGGATTTTTTTTTTGGGGGGGGGGGAGGTCGCTCAAAATTCTAATATTTTTGGGGTAGGCCTATGCCTGACTATTCTTTTTTATGGGGGGGGGGGGGGTAAACCAGGGAGAGAGTCCCTGTGTAAATTGATCTAAACTGTAGCTGCTGGGTCCACGCCTACGCATCGAGTATACCCACACCCACAGGGGGTTAACTCAGTCACAGTGCGGGGTGATTCTTTATGAAAGTTGTCAATGATGCTTTATGAAAGGGTTACAGGTGTTTTATGATTTCCTTAATCAGTATAAGGTAGGTGATGGGAAAACCGCATTAAACGTAAGATTCTCGAAGCCCGAAAGTATTTTATTTTTATTAATTCATATAATTGAAAAGCTAATGGTTTTACTCTGTCAGTCTTTGCGATGATATTTATGTGTCAGGGATTAATGAGCGGTTTAATTCAGATATTGTTAAAACCCATAACAAAAATCAGTATATTTATAAAAGTACATTTCCATCAAAGTTAGTGTGCATACAACTTCAAGTTCAATCTAAAAGTGTTTGAAAAAATCAATTTTCTCCTCATGTAAAACTATAAAGGGCTTATTTTAAATGACTAATATTGACAAGCCAAAAAAAAGTGGTAAAGAATCAGTAACATATTTTGGTAACAGGTTCTTTACCTGTACGAATGATGGATAACTGGTTCTTTATGAAAGGGTTCGGATGCTTTATGAAAGAATTTGCAAAGACGTTAATGGTTTTAGAATCAAATATCAAGGCAATTAGACCTTGTACTGAAGCCCTGACTTATTTTTGATTGAATTAAGACTTAACGGCCCAGTCAACAATATTTCTGTCATGTTGGGACTCCTCCAAGAGACAGGGAGAGACTAAAAGGGCCCAATCCCATCCAAATTTGTCGCAAGTCAAGCAAATCACGCCCTATCATTACGATTAAGGTTAAGATTTATTTCAATATTACATCAGTGATGCCGAGACATAGTCTCTGATTTCGTTTAATTTAACTGTTATTTGATTTGATTTGTTGTCTATGGTAAACAGCTGTGGTCAACTTAACTACAGTGTTCCTATGCAAGCCTACTGTAGGGCAGTTTACCATTACTTTTGCTCATTCTTATACAAGTAACTTGCAACTTGGTCTTCTTGAATCATCAGGAGAGGAAACAACTCTCCATGAAAAATATGCTGGGTGCGATCTCCTGTCTGCTTGTATATTAAGCAGATAGGCAACTGACTGAGCTACAGAGTTCAGATTGTTAGCTAAGCATCGCATGTGCGTGTCCCGAGGGTGGGGGACAGCGGGTTTGCATCCCACCTGCAAGATCACAAGTTGTTATATGTTTCCTTAGAACTACTGTTATTGACAACCTCGAGAAGAAGTAGGACCCCTTGGGTCCAAATGCTTCGAAAAGGAGGCCAGGTCCGCACTGCCCTCTGTGAAAAAAAAACTAAAATTTTCAGGACACCCAACTCACCAGACAGAATTTTCTGGATCCTCCCATGCATCATAAATATCCAAAGCCTGCTACCAGCATCCAGTACTGTAGCATTGTATCCGGGACATCAATATGTCTTTTTCGAAACTCCCAAAAGGAGCATGCGATGGATTGATGGGGTTGGGGTGGCTAAGCATATTTGGAGGGACTTCACATAAATTAGTGAGAGTTGAGCCTGACAGGGCAGAGTAGGAGCATTTGGTTTGTTCCTTTGCTTGTTTTGACTTGCATGGCTTGATTCTTTACGCCCGAGTCAACAAGATTTTGGTCTTGTCGGGATGGGTCTACCTGGATGGATCCAGTAATAAGCAGCCGGTAAAATATCTGTTTGCTTTAATATTTTTCATCCCAGTCGGATCGGGAAGATTTCTTATCCTTCTGTTTTATACCAGTTTCGGTGTCTTGCTCTAGGACACAACACAGTGACTCTGACGCCTGAACTAGCAAACCTTCAATTGAGCCACTGCGCACCACACAGGCATGAAAGATTAAGGCAAACATTGTACATAATAACTTTAATCTTACTTGTTAGTCTGCTCTTTATAAACGAAAAGAGACATGTAGACAACAACTATTTACGTGTTTTGATTCTCAAAAGAAACGTCTCATTTAGACGGTTCTTTTGAGTACCCAAAAGAAATACAAATGATTTTTTTTCAAAATTCGCAAACTTGCCTCGCCTAATGATATATCCAATCATTAGAATCTAACAAATAACCCATAAAAAGCAGACTATTTGTGAACCCTGTCCCAGACGCCAGATTTCTCGTTATTGATACCTGCAGTTGCAATTATAGTTCTCTTCGCTGGAGTTGTTTACTTATAAATTTGAAAACGAAACAACATCTAGCAATGCACAAAGCTCGTGCAGTATTCAGATTAAACATACCGGGTAGGCAGCAATTGAAAACGCTCTTAACAATCGACGAACGCGGATAATAATGGCAATAAACGGTGTTTACGATGACCAATCGCGCGACAAATGACAATAGAAAACCATGTTTTATCGATTTTTGATCTGCGTTCGTCGATAGTATTAACGTTTTCGATTGCCACCTACCTGGTGTGTTAAAGAAAAGTGTACGGCTTTTGTGTCTGTACGCGCGATAATCCTCACTTATGCTTACGGCACATCTAAAGTTTTGGCCATTAAAAAGCCAAGCTTCATTGGTTCCTTCATGTATATGCGAACATTATCCTTTAATGCATTATCCAAGTCACATACCTCGGGGGAAAGGGTGCGTGTGATTTTGGGGAGGGGGTACCCTCAAGTATTCTTTCTACAAAGGCTTGGTCCCCCTTCCCCGCATCCCGACAAAAATTTCAATATCCGCCCTTGAATAGCGTATGATGTAGCACGAAATGTGATTAAAGCATACAAGCTGGCTCCAAGGCGCTCCGTGCATTTTCTTCTTGAGCTATAAAAGCTAGCTTGACTTGAAATATTGGATGTAGTTTTTAAAATTGACAGAAAACAACATAGATCTGCACCATCTGTCTGCAAAAATGCAAAAACATGTCTCCATTCCAGGCCCGTAGAAAGCAATTACAGATTGGGGGGCACACATAAATTTTTTTACAGATTGGGGGGGGGGGGGCACACATATTTTTTTTTTAAAATGACAGACCTTTGTAATGAGCAATACAGCATATTTGTGCAAATTATTGGGGGGGGGGGGCACGGGGGCCCCCCCCGTGCCCCCCCCCCTATTCCTACGGCCCTGCATTCGGTGAGTGACAATCAAGCATAAAAGTCAAAGGATGACTGGGCTTACGTCTGATGCAACCTCAAAAAGCTAGCCAAAAACTGCTGCATTTGATCATTACACCCAAGTCGGCTGCTGCATATATTTGTTTAGATTATTGACAATTATATTAGCACAGACGCAAACTGCAACAGTCTGTTCTGGGTCTAAATTGTTTGCCTAAGAGGCTTCAAAAACATTCAGCATACGACAAAAGCAGACAGCTTTTGTTGTAATTGGCAAGAGGATCAAATTATCGATGTCCATGCACGTTAGAAGAAAATATTTCTAGTCTTACCATATAATAAACTGTTTTTTGGGCGAGGTACTTCTATTACAGAGCGGACACGATTAAATTGCAAAATCTACAATTTTCCGTTTTAACGGGTCATATATATATATATTTTTTTTTTTAAAAAAAGGTAAAACAGAGTTAAAGTCCTTGTGTATTACACGTCGTCTTATGTTGATTGATATTTGTTTCATGAAGATGTCTTAAACTGTTATTGAGATACAGAGAGGACTCGAAGCACGTATGATCGATGGACAGACATCTGAGTTGAAGTTGTTACCTTGAACTTGGGAGATGGTGGCTGAGAGTTGTGCCAATACATTAGATTCCGGACCAGGTTTGAGCCAAAGTTGTGTCCTTGACTTTGGGAGTTGGTGGTTAAGTGTTGTATGCGACACACCTTCGTGGAATCAGTTATAACCACAATGATGAGATTGGCCTACACGGGCACGAAACCCGTATTTACAGCGTGGCTCACAGATTTTGGGTCAACGCTGTAACTAAATTGAGCCGTGACATGTGATTCCAACAATGTGGCGTTTTGACACGTGTAGACTCAAACGAGCCTGTGCAGCCTCCTTTTAAGCTTAGAAACTCCAAATAATGTTCAATCAGTGGCTTAACGTTCATATGATATTCAAGCGACTAGCAAAGGCTCTGTCTGATCAGACTGCGCGTATGCGCAGGCTGATCTGAGGCTTTGCTGGTCGCACATACCACATTGTTGGAAATCTCATGTCACGTCTCAATTATTGATAAGGATACATATGCGCTTCAGAGAGTAACCCTGTCTTTGGTGGTTGCGATCAAGAAAGGCACAGACCAGCTAGCGCATCCGCGCAGTCTGATCAGCGCCTTTGTAAATCGCTTATTGGAAAGTATCATATCTTGATGTGCTACAAGCAAAAGTTTAATTTTCTAGCAAGTCTCTGTAGCTAAGCAGGATGGTTTGAATCTCACTTTGTCGAAACACCGATGACAGGGTTTCTCGCGTCGCGGCCCAATTATAAAGTCTGATGAGATATGATTTTTTATTCATATGTTTTTTTATTTTATTTTTGTTGATATTGATGTATTTTAACTAAATCATCATTCCTCTAAAATACTTCTTCGTTTGCCTTTTCTTCTTCTACTATCTCAAAGATGTTTGAACAGACATAAATTAGTTTTCTGGACAGCATAAGATAAGATGTGGAATGGTAGCTCTTGCTTGTTTGTTTGATTTGATTCATTATGTCGCAGTCAACAATCTTTCCGCTATGTCGGGACGGGTCTTCCTGGGTTGAACCAGTATTAAGCAAGGATAAATATGTCTTGTTCAATGACACAACGCAGTAACGCCGGTGAGGCTCGAATCCGCAACCCCTCGGTTCTGAGTCAAGCACTCTATCACTGGTTTGGAATGGTAGCGGTTGGTATGAATTCATAGGGGCAATATTAGCATCTACGACGGATATCAGTCCAGTGGAACACCTTCATGCTATCGGTAATATTCATATGAGAGTATAATTTTATTGGGTCCCGTAGCTCAGTCGGAGGCAAGCCCAGCTGTTCATCAAGGGTTCGTGAGTTCCATTGCGACCCAACCAAAGTCCATTATTTCCTGGAGATTGGTCATGAAAACAGATATATACAAGTACGTTCATTCGACACCTTCCGCTGATTCAAGAAGGATTCTTGTCAGTTTCAAGTGAAAGTATGTGCAAAAAGTACTGTTTTATACATGTACCCCTATTCCACACAGGGCCCGAATCCCACGAATCGCCACGAATTGACAAATATTTGGATTCGTGGGCCTAAACGTACTCAGTTCGCGAAGATCTTAATAATAACTGAATCATACAATCCGTAGTCAGTTCTTGCAATTCGTAGGCCTATCGGGAATTGGGATAAAAAAATTTGAACTGTTCAAAACTTGGCCACGAATTCCCCGATTCGAAAAATCGTGCTTGATGCGTAACAAATTCCTAATGCATTCTTGGACATTGTACCTGAATCGTAATCGAATCGGATGCGTTCTTAGGCATTCGTAGCTACTCTCAACTCATTCATGGGTAATCTGGATATTAAGACAAGCAATGAAACCAAGGAAGAGATAGTAGAAGGACTTTCCCTTAGAGTAACTACCCCATCACGCGCATACATTCGAGCCAGTCCTGGAAATTGAAACAAATTTGGCAGATTCAGGAGCACAATCAGGATAAGTCAGTAGCTCCTGGCTGGTGGTTTTGCTGATGGTGAGCTACCATATTTTTCCAAGTCAAAGAGCCAGGGCCTCTCGACATTAACGTAGTTGTTTTCTTCTAGCTATATAAGTAGCTGTTTAGACACTCAAGTTACAGGATCAATTCTACAGCTGACAAACGAAGAACGTTCATTTTGGAACTAATCCCCCAAAGCATGGATGGGATTTTTCATAACTGTCGTGAGAGGTGAGAGAAAATCTCGCGAGTCATCACGAATCGTCGCGGATTTCTGTTAATTCGTACCCAATTCGTGCTGCACTCGGCTTATTCTCAACTAATTTGTGATCTATTCTTTAACTTATTAATAGGGTTATTGTGCATCGTAGTGAATTCGACACTCAGGCCAAATTCAGACGAATCACGCGAATATTCGTAATTGTTTCTAATCTATTTCGTAACTGAATCGTAGAACATAACGAATGAATTGAAAAAAAAAAAATACAATTCTCCACGAATCCTAACATTGATTCTTGATGATTCGGGGATTTGTGGTCTGTTGGGAAACAGGGCAAGGTTGCCCAGTAAAGTGTGGGATGCCCTAACATGACGGAAAAATTGTTGACTTTCCCCTCTCCTACCTCCCCAGACCCTGGGGATGGGGTCTTAAGGTCGAAATTTACAGCATCAACACAACCAAACACCACCAAAGATATTTGTACCGGGACACCATGCGCGGATCCAGAAATTTTTGGTCAGGGGGGTGGGGGTGGGGTGGGTTGGGGGTCCAGGCTCCTCAACTTATTTTACAGTTTAAAGAGGGGGTCCAATGGTTTTATTACACATTTTCCAGGGGGGGGGGTCCAACTTTTTCCTGGGCGGGGGTCCAATAGAATCCCATATAACTATAACTTGTGATTTTCCAGGGGGGTCTGGACCCCCTATCCCCCTCTGGATCCGCACATGGACATTGTGTCATTTTGGCACGAATAGGCTCAGGCGAGCCTGTGCGGCCTCCTTTTAAGCTAAGAAACTTCAAATGCTAATCGGTCAATAGGTTTTAAGCGACTAGCAAAGGCTCTGATCAGACTGCACATATGCGCAGGCTGGTCTAAGCCTTTGGTGCTCGCACATACCACATTGTTGGAAATCTCATATTGCAGCCCATTTATTGGTGCAAAAGATGCATTACGGCTGTATATCAGGACGAAATTGCATTTGTCTCATAAAGAACCTGTAACTTCTTTCATAAAGAATATGTAACAACTTTCTAAAAGAACCTGTAACCCGAATTTTAGGCTCATAAAGCATTTGTAACCTTTCATAAAGAACCATTAACTTCGAAAATTGTTGAAATTGGCTAAAACGTATATTTAGGGAAGAATTTAAGCTTCATATATCAAATACATAATATAATGGTTCGTTTCCAAGCATGTTTTGCTCGATAAAAATATGAAATATACACATATGGCATTTGTAGCATCTCTATTGTAATTGGTGAATTGTTGGACAGCTAAACTGTATGATAAATGCATAGACTATCATAAAACATGCTGCTTATATGTCTTTTAACAAAATTTGACTCTAAAACTGTCTAATATAACCATTTTCACCCCGTTTCTGGCATGAGCATCGCATCTTGTCAAGAATCATTAACCCAAAGTAAAGAATCTGTAACCCTTTTCATAAAGCATCATTGACAACTTTCATAAAGAATCACCCCGCACTGTGACTGAGTTAACCCCCTGTGACACCTGGGGGTGACATATAAACCCACCGAGTACGTGCTCTCCGTCTTGTACCGGGATTTACCGAATTCTTTGCGTGACATATACGGACGAATCACAGCTTTCGATACAAAATATTTTGGCCAATGAAATCGCAGTAATTAGATTTCATAGCGTCACCTATTGATGAACGGCAACTGAACCGAAAGTATGCAAGAAATCTACTCGATGAGAAACATATCTATGGCTGTATATGAACGAAACTCAACGTGTGACAACGTCAATTATACAAGACAGTTATAACAAACCCCACTGATTGTTGATGAAAGTAGTAATAACGTTCAATAATGTATTTTAATTTTTACATTGCTTAGCTCCCCTGAATAACCCGACCGGCCTTATGAATTATCCTGCGCGCGTCGTTCTTCCGACCTATCTTCGTCAGTATACGTCACGCTATTGGAGAGGTTTCCCAGATGGCACTGCGCTGCAGAAAATTGTTCAATGTATGGATGTCCGCCATTCGGGTGGGATCACGACAGAGACCAAAGTGGCTCATATGTCCAAATATAGGGGTTCCGGGTCGGCCCGATGCAGTACACTCCGTCCCAGTTAAAACTAAAGTTGTTAGAGGGCTTAGATGACGATAATAATGTAAGAGTTTGTCGTTTATCGTCTGAAATTAAATTGTTTATTGTCCCGATATAGGCCTCGTTAGTTCGGCCATGTCTGGCCGACGAGACGGGTCCTTGTCGAAGAAAATGCTGGGACATTTTTCGCAATAATTGCTGGTTTTGTAGACATCTGTTGTTATTGACTGATGTAAATAACTCCCTTTATGTTTTATTAACACAATTAGAAATTTCAAATGCCAAAAAACTTGTTTTGGACGGTAAAATAAATAATTTATAGATCTAGATTTTTTTATTGTTTTGTGCTGACACAGTCCTATAACAGTACCAATTGATATATTTCAACCCTATTTCAAGTTTTGTACAACAGTATCTTTTTTTCTGAAATAAGCACTCCATGTTGTAATGATCACGAGCATGCAGCCTTGAAGGAATACAGGGGACACTTGCACCTGACCTCGCACCATTTTAGAATCTGTTCGTGAAACTTGTGATAAATAGGAGCTTGTGATAATTCGTCAACTTTCTTAGGTTACAAGTCTCCTCCATTCTCTTAAACGGTGATACGTCACATCCCGCTCTGGATCATCAATGCCCTTTACGCACTCTGTGAATACACAGATAATTCTCTGTTATCCCTACGTGTTTTTATAATTTATAACTTGCAATATTTTTAAAACTACTCAAAATTTTGCGTGAAAATTTGAAATATGTTTTCCATCGATAAATAAAGTGTTTTAAAAATAATTGGGCATATTTACGGATATATATTATTCGTTAAAGCTTCACACTTTTTAATAGGTGTCTGGCATTATTTTCACCGAGTATCTAAGCAGAGCTCTTCAGCTTGAAGTTTTATAATGCCCTAAAATTAGAGGTGCGCAGTATTATCGGTATACCGATAAATCACGATATGGTTTGAAAAGATACGAATCGCGATACCTTTAGTTTTATCATTTACTCGAAAACATTCATATGTTTCCGTGTATGTCCGAGAAATGTTGCATGCAATTGATCAAAAACATTTTTGTCAGAATTTTTATTATGATACATAAAATAGGTCTTCATCCCTCAGTCAACAGTGAACTCACATCCATACTCCTTCTTCCCAAGCACCACCCGCATATGAAACCAGCTGCCAGAGTGTGCCGTCTCAGCTCCCAGCTTAGAGACCTTCAATCAGCGACTGCCATTCTGCACCTTCTAAACACACCATGGAATCATGTTTTAAACTTTACATAGACTGTTTTTCTCGGAAGCACATGTATATTTCACATAGTTTGAAAATACCCGGTCAACCGAGGGATGAACTACAATGGGAAGAAGAAGAAAAAGAAGATCACACTTAAATCCTAAAATCAGTTATTCGATAATACAACAATGTTTTCTAAGGGGAAAAATTATTTTTTATGAATTATAGCGGTCGCCTAGTTACAAAATCTAATATGGTGGCACCTGATGAATTTATTAATGTTAACACAAACGGAAAACTGCAGTAAACTAAACTAAACTGCAGTATAGCAACATTTTGGACTTATAAAAAGACCAGGGAACTTCAAATTGGATGAAAACACAGCTGTGAATTTTTCCAGTTCTGCAGGGTACCACCAATGTCAGGAACATTTTGGGTCGGTACCATCCGCCAACATCAACAAAAACAGCAACAACACCTTAATTTTTGTGTTTAAATTTGTGAGGATTCTTGATTATTATTTATCAAACAGTTACAGCTATTCATACTTGGTTCAGTCTCAATCAAGCATAATCATTACTAGAACTTTCAGTTCAGACTGAAAACTCAGACTTAAGACTTGAACTCATTAATAAAAAAAAAAAGTAATGCAAATGCAATGAAATTGAATTAATTTTAAAACTAGCTTTTTCATAGGAATATTTTTTTTTAATCAATAGCTTAAATTATTAAATGAAAGAAAGTACAATAAATCAATCAATACTTCAAAATGATCATCATCACCGGGCCGCGTAGTGCAGTCGGTAACGTGTCTGGCTACAGATGCGTGTCTGACTGCAGATCCAGGGGTCGCGAGTTCGATCCCGGCCTGGTACCATACTTTCGTGGAGATTGATCATGAAATAATTTCTACAGTCATTCTCCTCCTTTCGGCTGATTTATTCAAGAAGGGTTGTTGTCAGTTACAAGCGAAAGTATGTGCACAAATTACTGGTTAACCGCTTGCTCAAGCCTGCCTAGGAAAAAGTGTGGTTAAGTGAACTGACCGGCCGGCAATGACCATAGCTGTTGACATGGGACGTAAAGCAACAAAAACAAACAAACAAAAATGATCATCAAAGGGGTCATCATGTTATATGAATTAGTCTTTGACTCTATTAGTTAAAATGCAAATTTAATTGGCTTCTCACCTGAAAAGACAATGGTGTGAAAATTGTAAAGAAACACTAAATGATAAACAATATATTAAGGAGTTAGACCAAACAAAACTGTTAATATATCAAACATATCCCTCAGACTAAAGAAGGTGTGTCCAGTTTATTAGACCTATCCAATCACTGAGCTTAAAATGTATTGGCTAATTCACTGGCATATTGTGTTAATATAGAGGTGTGAAAGTGTGGTCATTCTGTAAACAAACAATAAGCGGAAAACATAAACAAACAATAACAAAACTCCTTGCCCTTCCAGGCGGAATAAAAACTTACACTTTCAGGAACAGTGGGGGTGACACTGTGCAGACGAAATTGTCACGTCGATCCCCACAAGATTGAAACCTGTTTTAGAACATTTCCAAAATTCAAACTAACTAATGCCCCACACTTTCACTTAATGCAAAATAGGCGTAGGATAAGGGCAGGATACAGCCCGAATTCCTTTTTTGAAGCCATAGTGGGTGCATAAAACTGGGTGTGCCGTGTGTGCTATATATGCTTAATGCGCAGGGACCGCGGTACACCGTCACAATAACTGAAAAATGATGTGGTCATTCTGTTACCTGCTGTTGTCAGTTAATAATCTAACCAGTTTCATAAATTCATAAAAGTTATTGTCTCAAAATGATGAAAAAAGACCCTGTTAGGCTGTATGGT
This sequence comes from Loripinus fragilis, assembly GCA_964019695.1. Taxonomy (NCBI): domain Eukaryota; kingdom Metazoa; phylum Mollusca; class Bivalvia; order Lucinida; family Lucinidae; genus Loripinus; species Loripinus fragilis. The sequence continues at coordinate 99,403,612 of OZ026518.1, forward strand.
TATTCTATTCTTACCTTGATGATTAAAATAGACTAGTGTTACATGTAGGTGCCTGGACTGTGATGCAGAAGTCCGTGCTAAGGTTAAAGTGCCCTTGGCAGGGACAAAACAGTATTTTTTTTATTTCAGTAAAAAGAAAGTAAAACATGGCCTAATTTCTCAATCCACCACCAAAACGGCCATTTAAAAACTTCAGTTGACCACTCAGATTCATAATGACCACTTTTTGGCATATTGACCGGGGCGGTTTTAACCGGTTAAAACCGGGGTGGTTTCGACTACCCATACTTGTTTACGGCTGGTGCTTCTGGTCTGAACAAAACATCACATAGAGACAATTAACTTAAATTTAATTGAATAATCCAAAAAGTAAAACTTAAAAGTAATCAATTTTTGAATTTTCATATCGTTAATCGTTTATTGTTTATCAACCAATTAACTGATATTTCAATAAATCGCACCAGCCCTAGGAAAGAGAGAGGAGTCTTTCCAAAAGTTAAAATCACCATATATACAGTTTAAAGGCATGGTGGCAGTATCACAGCTGAATGAATGGCAGTGCATGTCTCAGGCCAGTTCTGATGGTGGGATCAGTAACTGTTGCTGAATGAAAGTTCCATTCTCGGATGGTCCGTGGGAAGGAGTTCTTGTAGATAGACAACTTGGCAGCTGACTTTTAAATGGTGTGTTTGACATCTGGGTGAACAACATCAGTGTCTAGCTACACCAATCCAGGCTGTATCTTAAATATTGTTGTCAAACCGCCTACTCATCTTCTGTAGTGTAATGTTCCCATCCAAGGTCTGAGACCATCTTGGAGATGCAACGTGGTGCCCTTTCGTAATAATTGTTGTGGACAAAACAAGTGTCTCACCGGGCCGCATAATGTAGAAGTAAAAATAAACTGTTTGGTTTGAAAACTTGATTCTCTCTTTGGAATAGTTCATTCATACGTGTTCAGATACAGTGAACGTGTAGCATTAACCAAAAGACTGAAGATAAATAGAATAGTAGGCTGAATCAGCCCATTCATTCCCCACCCTCCAAATCACAACAAACTGTACAAGTCATGTACAAGTCATGGGGGGGGGGGGTAGGGGGGGCGGGAAGAATGTGACGGTCCAAAATTTCCCCAGCGAAAGAAGAATGGGCCGACCAAAAGAAATGACATGGGGGGGGGAATTTCGCCTGTTACACCGGTACCCTTGACCTACATTTCACGCTCCATTGACTTTGTCAGAATTTTAAATCTATTAAAATGCTAAAGTGTGTTTCTCTATACCTTTGTTAGCTAGAATTATGAAACCTTGCAAAGTAAGCATTCCTGACATACTCTACAAGCAAGCACCTTGACCAGGTACCCTTGACCTACATTTCACACTCCATTGACTTTGTCAAAGTTTTATGTCCAGTAAAATACTATAGTGTATTTCTCCATACCTATTATAGCTAGGATTATGAAATCTTGCATAGTAAATGCCCTTCTCATAGTCTACAAGCACGCATCGTGACCTGTTACCCTTGACCTATATTCATGCTCCATGGATTTTGTCAAAACTTTACTAAGGTGGGTTTCTAACTATGATAGCGGGGTCTATGAATCCTTGCAAAGTAATTGTCCTTGATATTCTCAACAAGCATGCACCTTGATTTGGCACCCTTGGCGCTCCTTTGACTTTGTCAGTATATTACATTGACTTGAAACGTGATTATTTTGCCCGATGCAGGTGCGATATCCACGTCTGCGGAGCTCTTGTTTATTCTAAATCTACCTGTCTTTGTATACATCTACTCACTACGGTGTTAAGAGGACAAGAATTTTCCTACATTTCTAAGGTAAATTTCAAAATTATTTGGTGAGAATGCATCTGAAACATCAAAATTGGGAAAACTTGATGCAGTCTAAATAACTGTCAAAAAGAACTTGATCAAAATTATGCCCCCCCCCCCACCCCCACCCCAAGGTGTCACCTGTCTTCTTCCTTGTTCAGTTCATCCCCCTGTTGAGCAGGTATTTTCAAACTGTGTGAGATTGCACATGTGCTGTCTGATTGTACAAGTTTAAAAATGGTCTATGTACAGACTAAAAACATAATTCTTGGTGTGCTTAAAAGGTGTTGAACGACATACACTGCTGCTGGAAGCTGAGACGGCGCACTCTGAAAGCCGGTTCCATATGCTGATGGTGCTTGGGAAGTAGGAGTATAGGTGTGGGGGATGAAGAACTTCATGCTGTCTTCGCTGGAGGTTCTCACTAGTGTATGAAGTAGAGTGTGGCGTGGTAAACAACCAGGTTGTGCACAATCCTGTAGAGCCTGGCTGACTTGTTTTACATCTTCCTTTCTTGAAGTCCAATGGAGTTGTCTCACTGCTGGTCCTTTCAAAATCACCTGTGACAAATAGGGTGGCTCTTCACTGCACCATTACCGGGCCGCGTAGCGCAGTCGGTAACGTGTCTGGCAACAGATGGGAGTCTGACTGCAGAATCAGGGGTTGCGAGTTCGATCCCGGCCCGGTCCCATACTTTCGTTGAGATTGATCATGAAATAATTTCTACGGTCATTCTCCTCCCTTCTGCTGAATCATTCTAGAACGGTTGTTTTCAGTTACAAGCGAAAGTATGTGCACGAAAGCGAAAGTATGTGCACAAAGTACTTGTTAACTGCTTGTTCAAGCTCGCCCAGGAAAAAGTGTGGCTAGGTAATCTGACCGTCCCGCCATGACCATACATGTAGCTGTTGACTTGGGACGTAAAGCAACAAAACAAACAAACAAAATCTCCAGTTTGTTGATGTTGCATTAAGTGTGCAGGTCCCATACACAGGAAAAGTAGTACCAAAAAAATCTTATTTTACAACCAAAACAAAGTCCAATCATATGTTGTGGGTACTCAAAAGAACCGTCTCAATGAGACGGTTCTTTTGAGCTACCAAAACATGTTTAAACTGATAGGTAAGAAAATGATAACAATTTTACGCTCAAAAAGTTTGTTCATCTAAACCTTTGCTTGTCCTTCACGTCTGTAGGGCAGCCAGGTAGGTTTCTTTGCAAGAAATTCAGGCTTTTGTGGCCGTCTTGTCTGTATTGCCCACATATTTTGTTCCATGATAGGTCGGAACTGACTAACTTGGAGGTCTTTGCATCTTTGACTGTTTTGAGTCAGTGCCATGGATGTGGGCGAGGATATTCCTTTTGTTGGTGATCCTTATAATCTCACACTCGTTAGGGCTAAACTGCATGAACCAGTCCCTTTCCCACATCTGTACGTCAGAGAAGGGCTTGATCCTTTTTGGTGGGAATGATTTTATGGACGAGCGAGCCATTAGCAAAGTCTTGTGGTACATGCATGATGTTCTGGCTCAAAATTTTATGAGAAAAAATGTATCTCTGACATTCATGGAAATTAAAAAAAAAAATCGGTCCCACTGAGAATTTTAAGCATATTTGCTAAAATAAATACATTATTATTGTGAGATTTTTTATCCCATTGAGATATTTGGCAAAAAATGTGAAAAATCTCTCAAAATTATCCCTGAATTGTAGAGGTCCAAGGACTGTTCGCTGTGGCACTCTTGAGGTGACTTCTATAGCCTTGGAGTGAACATGTCATGGGTCCACACAGTTGTATTGTTTATTTTTTTTACATTACTTCGATCAAGGATCAGGATAGTTTACTGGTGAAATGCCAAAAGTGACAATCTTTCGCCAGGACTTGTAAATTTGATGAAATTGATTTAAAACTCTTACCTCACCTAATTCTTTATTTGAAAAAAATTTCCTTATAAAATTAATATGATATAGATTAGCCGATCCATCTCATTGTAGCCATCCTGCAAGCAAATCAGGGCTCATTTTAAGTAAAAATTGCCAAGCTACATTGTAAACCCCATGTTCAGACACAGCATGTGAATCTCATTATTACTGTAACTCTATCGAGATACAGGCTTTGTAGCAGTGCTAAACGGGGTGTATGATACCACTGGGAATCGATTTTTGAGAATAACATTCCCAAAAAAGACATCATTTATTTACCTTTCGGTTGGGGATGTATTCATTTCATTCCCAAAACTTTTGATGTGGGTGCTTCAAAGGCATATGAAAAGCACCGAAAACATGTGTTCTGGCTTGGATAAATAAAAGGCAGTGGCTATTGACAGCCGGTTGTCAGCAGCAATCTAGTGGCTATTGACAGCTGGCTGTCACCAGCGATTTCACTGGTGACAGCCGCCTGGCAATAGCAAAATTGCTGCTGACAGCCAGTAAAATTTATGGATGATCATCTGGGTCTTAACATGTAAAGCACTGATACAGAAGCTACTCCTGTATCTTACATTCATCTAAATTGAAACAATTAAACAAATATTAAGTAGGCTTTTTACCCATGTCATCCTTTTTTAGCTTTTGACAACCAGCAATATTTATGGATACATGTAAAGCACTTATACATTAATCTTTTGTTTCTTATACATGTATCTATTTTAAAATATTTAAATACACTGACCCAAAATGAAAACTTTACATAGTATTCAAAAGTATATATTTTGATGATAAATTAAGTTTCGGGGTTAATTTTTTCGGTCATGGAATCTTCAATGCCTTATTGATGTCTCGTAAAAAAAAATAATGGATGAAAAACATAAATTGCATCATTTTTATGAATAGTTCAGTTCAGAGGGGTCAAAATGAAAAATTCTAAAAACAAATACCCCAGTCACACAGATTTTTGAAACAAGAAATTACTGACTGCGTGCTTTAATGGATATTAAAAAGATCATCAGTAACCAGTGTGACCTTCATTTTTACGAATGCTTAGCAGAATACGCCGCCTCATCGAATCTACGTAACGTTTTATGGGCACGTTAGGGATACGTATGAAATGCTAACAGAGGTGCATATTGGAGTCATTAAACGCATCCATTTGATGATTGAACCTGACCTTCTGATCCAATTCATCCTATACATGTTCTATGGGGTTCATACCCGGGGATGGAGCAGGTCAAGGCAAGAGGTTGACGTAATTTTTAGCATGGAATTGTGTGGTTATTTACGTGTTGTGTGAGGCCTTGCATTGTCATGCTGGAAAATGCCAGGCCGTTATTTTGCACGAAATGACTAATTATCTTTAGAGCATGAACCCCGTAAAGACGAGCAATAATGATTTCCGTTTAAAACGGTTACGTAGGTGAGTTAATGTGTTTACGCGATACGGACGTAACGTCGTTACACTTGCGCGACCAGGTCTTTGCACGAGCTCTGACATACCCAGATCTGTTGTACCGGTTCATAAGATAATGAATAGTCGGTCTAGAGCACCCAAATCGATGCGCGATATCATTTACCGTAGACCCCGCTTTGAGCCCGCCAATAACGTGGTTTCTTTGATCTTTTGAAAGACGTGCCGTCACTAAATCGAAGCGTTTTGTAACAATGAGTTATTTTTTATTACCAGGACTCAGCTGCAAATGTTTTCTTGTCAGTTTTAAAGCTGTTAATGACCCACCTGTTCCTCCGCACGTGCAGCGTACGAAACAAGTTTTTCAGGCGTTGATACTTGAATAGACCTGGGATTTGAATAAAAATTGCATAATTGTTATCTGCGACAAAGTCTCGATAAGCATGTGTAAATCTTACAACGACATGTATACTAACAAAACATTTATTCAAAGAAATAAAGTGTAAAGTTTTCATTTTGGGTCAGTGTACATATTACATTTATTTACTTAAACCTGTTCCAATGCGGGCCCCATTGGCATCTAATTAATTATCCTGGGGGTATCTTGATTTGCAGAAAACATCACTATTTTAAGCTCTGAATATTTTTTCACTTTCTGAAATTATGCTTCTACTTTGTATTGCTACGGTAAATCTTGTATTAGTTCGACACTCGAATAGTTCGTACACCATAAATTATTCCACGGTGGACGGACCAAAATGTCATGTATTAGTTCGTACAGTGGTCATTTTTCCGATTTGTAATTTTTATTAGTTCATACACAACGGTTTTTCCCTTCATTTGGTACCCGCATGGCTTTTAATCAGTGTGTCTGTCTACGATAGTTTCGTTTTCCTTCCGTAGAGCTCGCCAGTTTACAAACATATCAGCGGAACAGGAGTGTTTCGCCTGTCAGTGCGACCGTCAGTGTCGCTAATGTGCATCCAGCACTGATGCATTCCCTGATAAATGCCATGTTCAATGAATGTCGGACTGGTGCAAATTTGCAAGCCTTTGTCGCCATCATTGGAGATGTTTAGTCCAGTCATGACAAAAATCAAATACATGTACACAACCACGCGCGCGTGCACACAGTGTCCTAAATTGATTGTGAACATGTCTGTGAACATTGAGCCTTTCTCATCTTTCTGTGTCATAAATATTCTCGAAACGGGAATCTAAGTAAAAGTTATACCATGGGCTGTCCACCTGTACGTGGAGATAATCCACGAGTTTTAGTGAGCGGATTATCTTACGTACAGGTGGACACAAATGGTATAACTATCTTATACCACCTACATCAGTGTAGACCTTGCACATCACGAGATATTTAGTGCTAAAGTTGGTAAGGATGGTATAAGCACGTCAATCCTTATACGAAAAAATCCACAACTTATTTTAGCGTTATTTCCTCCTGGCGACTATTAAATCAAGAGAACTCACACGCGCGTGTGTGTGACATGGAGAACTTCTATGCAATGCCCATGCATCTTTTTTTGAATCACTGGATCTGAGCATGATGAAACCATATCACAAATGTGATCAGGGAAGGCTCAGGAGAGCCTGTGCTTTTGTGCAATCTCGTCAGGGTCTCGCTGCTCACTAACTCAAAATTTTAAAGTGGATGAAGACTAAGGCCGCAAAAATCTAGACATCTACGTACTCCCACTAATTAGCTGTGCTTTAAATATGGGAACATCAATTTTATACGAGTTTGATGGTATTCTAAGTTCACCAAAACGCGCACGCAATAAGCGTAATAAAATAACTCTATACATTGTATATCCGATGGAACTTTTTATCAAACAAAGACGACACTGATGAGCCTAGAGCGGCGTGCTCATGAAATCGTATTATGGATTGAACACATTAAATGATTCCTGTGAATCATCACAAGTACGCACAAACCAAGATATAAATTGATTTTTGCATGCTTCTGCATCATGCTTTACGTTGGGATGTCAATGAAACGAGCCAGTTTATGAGATCATGGTACCTCTCGAACATGCGACCAGCGAAGGCTCAGACGAGCCTGCACATCCGCAAAGTCTTGCCAGGGGCATCACTGCTCACATACACATAGAAGGAACATGTCTAAAAATAGGCTTATAGTCCCACTAGGTGGCTGTGTATAATACACCAATGATAAGAAAATAATTGTTGAAAAGCGTCTCGTTTATGACTAAATACGCCCGGCCGTGTAGCGCAGTCAGTAACGTGTCTGGCTACAGATGCGTGTCTGACTGCAGATCCAGGGGTCGCGAGTTCGATCCCGGTCCGGTCGCATACTTTCGTGGAGATTGATCATGAAATTATTTCTACGGTCATTCTCCTCCCTTCCGCAGATTTATTCAAGAAGGGTTGTTGTCAGTTACAAGCGAAAGTATGTGCACGAATTACTGGTTAACCACTGGTTCAAGCCTGCCGAGGAAAAAGTGTGGTTAGGTGAACTGACCGTACCACCAACGACGACATGCGCGGATCCAAAAGTTTTTTCAGAGGGGGTCCAACTTTTTTTTTCTCCAAATACCACCAAAATCTGCCCATCATCGGCCCGCCAGCGAAACATCATTTAAATTGCGTTTCGCTGGCCCAACATTCAATGCTGGCTTGGTAGCTTTGTGATTTTTCAGGGGATCCGGACAATTATTGCTAAGAAACCCCTTTATTTTTGTGATTTTTCAGCCTGCCCCCCCCCCCCCCCCCCCCCCCCCCACCCACACTCCGGATCCGCACATGGACGACTAAAACGGAAATGAGCTGTCGGGTCTATAGGTCCTGCTGTTCAGAAGGGCCAGCTACACGAGATAGGATAGCTTGGTGTTCAAATAGCAGTGCAAAGACTATAGCATGCGCATCCAACTCTGTTAGTCAGTATGATAGATCCCCTGCGAAATCCAATTTTCACCTTGTGTAACCAGGCCTCAAATAAAGAAAGACAGGTTTTCTCATGTAATGGCTTTTCCATGATCGACGAAGTGCGGGAATCTGGTTCTACATTGATTGCCATTATCATAATCTTAGAATGCAAATACGAAAGGGGTGTGCGAGCAAGCTGAGCATGTTACCTTGCCACAAGAAATGGAATACGACGTCACGATGAAGACTCGAACCAACCTATGCAGAAATATAGGTGTTCATACAAAGCCTTTAAATGGAGTAAGCATTCGCAAAAACGTAAGTTGTGTGTCTTTTTACAATACGGAGGCAGAGAAATCTACTACTCTCATTCGTTCCAGTTGTTCATATTTCACATTTGGAAGTCGTCATTTTCATTTTCAGTTTTCATTCGGAACGGCACTGCACATCAAGAAAATATCAAATCAATAAATGAGTGCATGCGTACGTCTAACCTGTCGTACGCACAGATCATAACCTATTTCTTGTCTACTTCTGTGTTGCATTTTCAAGGGTTCTAAGAAACTAAGAATCTACATGCTTTTACCTGTACCATGACCCGAAATATACGTCAGCTTTACGTTGTAGAGCTAGTCATCGGTAGTGAAAAGAAGTTGTATTTTTTGTGTTGTGATTTGTCATAGAACAAGTCCGACGTGTATGACCACAACGAAACACCCCTTCCGTAAAGTATAACCGGGTGATATCGCCGGGTATATCGCACTTTGCATGTGAGTCTTAGTGGAAAACAATTTGGTCGAAACGGCACAGTAGGTCAGCGACTTTTATGTTCAATCTTTCACCATGCTATTAAGAATGTTAGTTTAATTGAAACTACTAATCAGACATTCAATCTGTGATGAGGCTAAAAGGATACACAGAAATTCCTCCCTCTTTGGCAATTTTCGCATGTTTTGGCCCCGTTTTATCGATCTTCAGAATTTCATTTTATTAGTTCGTACAGTGCCGTTTTCGAGAAAAAATAATTTTTATTAGTTTGTACACAGAGAAAAATAATTATTTTTTACTGTACGAACTAATACAAGATTTACCGTATTCTTATACTTTCAGGTGGTCAACATGGGCCGTGTTCTTGAAGTTATCTCCATATTGGAGAAATATCCCATCACAAAAGAAGCTCTTGAGTCATGGGTTTCTAATACTTTCAGGTGGTCAACACGGGACGTGTTCTTGAAGTTATCTCCATATTGGAGAAATATCCCATCACAAGAGAAGCTCTTGAGACATGCTATTCTCATACTTTCAGGTTGTCAACATGGGACGTGTTCTTGAAGTTATCTCCATATTGGAGAAATATCCAATCACAAGAGAAGCTCTTGAGGCCAACATTAGAAATATTTTTGTTTCCCCTTACCCGACCCTGTTTAACCAGTATGGGCCAGTCGGAAAATTAATTTATTTTACTTCCCAAACTCGATACCCATTAAACTAAATTGTAAATAGTCCTACTTTAGGCAATAACATTAAATACATAAACGATTTGCAACTAAAAATATTTTTTAAATATAACGCTGTTTACATTGGACAATTCTTTAAGTTAGCAAATTGCCAATGAATTTTAAAAAAATAATTCTAGACTGAAAATTGAAATAATTTTTTTTGGGTAGGGCCCTTTTTCAGGGTCGGTCGGGTAAGGGGAAACAAATAGAATTTTATTTTAGGCCTGAGTCATGCTATTCTTATACTTTCAGGTGGTCAACATAGGACGTGTTCTTGAAGTTATCTCCATATTGGAGAAATATCCCATCACAAGAGAAGCTCTTGAGTCATGCTCTTCTTCTACTTTCAGGTGGTCAACATGGGGCGTGTTCTTGAAGTTATCTCCATATTGGAGAAATATCCCATCACAAGAGAAGCTCTTGAGTCATGCTATTCTTATACTTTCAGGTGGTCAACATGGGGCGTGTTCTTGAAGTTATCTCCATATTGGAGAAATATCCCATCACAAGAGAAGCTCTTGAGGTGAGTTTCAATAAGATTTTCGGAGGCTACGTGTGAATCTGTAATTTAAAAAATAATTATGACCATTTAACTCCTTTAAATACCTACTATAGGACTTAAGTTAAGAGTGCATAACGAAAATTTAATTTTCTGATTTCTCAACAAAAACATATGTTGTGGGTACTCAAAAGAACCGTCACATTGAGACGGTTCTTTTGAGCACCCAAAACATATATACTGTTCACAAAAAGTAGGGGATATTCGAATAGCAAAAATTATAACATTTACCAAACGAATGTCATAAACCTGAAACGGCTAGTATTAATTAGCAAAGTCATCTCACGGCCAATTCGAATAAAATTTTCAAGGATTAATTTGGTCTCGTGTTTCTGAGACAACCATATTTAGACCAAGGGTAGCCTTTCAATTTTCACACGTGAATATCACGGTGACGGATTATGCAATTGCTATGCTTTTTAAAAAGAAAATATCCGTCATTCAATAGTTTTTATGTTCAGAATTTGTTTTGATCTCTTTTTTCTCAATTTCTGGAATGTGAGGCTAAAATCTGTAAATTTTTAGTAAATTTTGTCATCTTTTACATTTTTGTCACGGCCCTATCTCTTAGAAATACCAATTTTGGTACGCGAAAAAAATCTTAAAAAACAAAGATGTCCATAATGCATCTTTAGCATGCATTATCGAAAGCGTTCCAAAAAATTCGATACTTTTTTGTGAAATTTGGGTCTTGACCCCTAGTTTCTTTGGTAGGCCCTTAAGGTCACATTACCCAATTTTCAGCCCTCAAATTAAGCAAGAAAACTGGCTTACACATTGCTCTATGAAAATACAAAATTATCAATACGACAAATTAGGATTTTAATTTTTAGACTTGTTTATGTCCCAATATCCCCTACTTTTTGTGGACAGTATATGTTAAAACATATGGGTAAGAAAATATTTACAATTTTACGCTCAAAAATTTTGCCTATCTAAACCTATGCTACATTTGTACTACTACAGTACTAGTGGAAACTTGTCTGCTGATAACCTTCGCAAACAGTTTGGACAGAGATCAGGATTCAGGACCAACATTTTGTCTGGCCTGATCTGGATCCACACTGTTGCACACTCAAATGCAGGGGACAAAAATTCCACTTGTCCGCTTGTAATTACGAGTGAAATCTAGAAAGGAAGAGTAATACTTCTCAAAGCACTTGTCCTGTGGAATTACTCTTGGAAGTCATATTACATATTACTCCCTTATGTTCTGTATTGCATACACTTTTAAAGGACAGGTGCGTGTACCGTCAGGACGAGTGAAAATTGTAAGTCACTCGTCCTACAGGACAAGTGTAATATTGAAATATTTGTGTTCCCTGAAATGGTATTCCTGAAAGTTTTCTTTTTGAAAAAAATCAGCAGTCAACAAAAAAGCTTGAAAGAATTACCCACCATGCAAAGCTTTAGATAAATATTAAATGTTAGTCAGTAGTCCTGCCCTTTGTGTTGACCCAGAGAGCTTCATCCTCATACATTGTAACAAAAATGAAAGCGGGATTTTCATCATGGGTACAGTCCGATTTTATTTTTTCCACAATTTGTATTGTTTTAGATATAAACCTCTGAAAGCAGCTCCTGTCCAAATTTTCCAACAAAAGAGTTCCAGATTTTGTGGCTGGGTTACTGAGCTCTGTTGGAATGTTTACTTGAGTGCATGTCACAGGTTTAGATAAACAAAATTTTTCAGTGTAAACTTGTAAATATTTTCTTACCCATAATTTTTAGCATATATATATATATATTTAGTTTCGGGAAGTCTCATTGAGATGGTTCTTTTGAGTACCCACAAAATTTCAGGTTTTAACAGTTTAGATCCAAATCAGGCCTGACATTTGATCTGGGTCCTAACTATTTGCAAAGGTAATCAGCAGACGACAATGCATGTAGCATTAAATTTGGGCCACTTTCTCTAATCTTTGGTAAAAAGTTACATGACTTCTAAAGGTTGATTGGAATCTGGTCTTCCACTGTACATTATCATTGTATTTTTTTATTCCAGGAAACACGCATTGGAAGATCTATCAATGAAATGCGTAGAAAAACATCCGATGAACAGCTTGCTAAAAGAGCCAAGAAACTTGTTCGCAGCTGGCAGAAAGTGGTCAGTGGTACTTCAGAAAGTAATACTTCTGTTAATGGAGAAGGGATAGCAGGTGGAGGTACACCCCAGGGCAGGCCCCAGGGAATGGTGAAAAAACCGATCAGCCCAGCTTCATCACAGGGTGTCCATGTAAATAGACCAGTGATTCCCAACAGTGTTAATTCTAGTCTTTCAACTCGTCATCCAAACAGCAAACCCACTACTCCACAGCTACAGAATGTCAAACATTTAGCTGTGACAGACTCTGTAAAACGTTCCATATCTTCTCCGCAATTAATTCCAGGCAGTGCTAAGCGATTTTGTATTTCCCCAAATTCGAGACCTGATACACCAGATAGTGTCTGCAGTCATACCAGTAAGAGATCTGGGCAGGAAGACAGTATACCAGTTAATAGACACAGTGCGTCTTCTAAATCATTGCTAAGTTCTGTAACTCCAAAAGGTAAACCTGTAACTCCAAATAGTAAACCTACAACTCCAAATAGTAAACCTGTAACTCCAAATAGTAAATCTGCAACTTCAAATAGTGTAAGTGCAACTCCAAATAATAAACATGCAACTCCCAGTTCATTTAGTGATTCTCATAAAATCAGGAGGACTCATTCAAGTGAAAGCTTAAAAAAAGGTTCAACGCCAATAAGGACAGTTCATTCCACTGGGGATCTATCCCTGACTATTAAAACTCCTACAAATGGTGAACAAAATGGTGTTGTGAAGCCTCAGAGAGGGAGACCGAGGAAGTACCCTTTACCTGCAGGCCTTAAAACTGAACCTAAATTCAAAGCAGTTGTGAATGGTGCAGAAGCCACACCTACTTTAGAACCTACACCAAAAAGAAAACGTGGTAGGCCTAGGAAGTATAAATTAGAACCTAGTCCTGAAGAAACAAATACAAAATATAGTGCTTTAATGAAAAGTGCAAGTTCAAACTCCTTGTCAAAAAGTTTCAGTGACAAACGTAATGTGAATCTTGGTGTTAAAACAGAATATGATGCATCGTCTCGAGATAAGTTTGTAAGCCTTACACCCAAAGTGAAAAGTACTGCAGAGTTAATCCATGAGCTACAGGCTAAGAATAGTTTATCTGTGGGTAAAGACACTGTGCGGCAGATAGAGAGTAATCTTATACGGAAAGAACATGATGAGGAGGATCAATCTGTGGTTCCTGCATCTGTGAAGCCAAGGCCACGTAAAAAGCCGGGAGCCAGAGGAGAGCTTATTCCACCGAGTACTCCAGTCTCATTAAAAACAAAAACTGAAATGGTGGAGAAATTTTTAGAAACTTCGGTGAATCAGAGTCCTGATGATTTAAGTCCGATAAAATATGAACTTCCAAGAACGGAGTCTCCCAGTGTATCAACTAGTTTTGAAGATGACTCTTCAAACCTAACCTCACAGAGAAAGCTTGTTTCTCCTGCTGGCTCTGCTAATGAACAAATCAAATCTGAATCTGTGATTAATGACAAAGGCAAATGTGATTCAAATGATAAAGGAAAATCTAGTGAACCAGAAGATAAACCTTTATCATTAGACGAAATATATAGCAAATATCCCCCATTAGATCTGGATGGTTTTGTGTTTGATAGTGATGAGTATGAAATGCCAGAACCTCTGGCTGTGACAGATAGTGTTGTAAGTAGATTGCATGACGAAAATTGGTCGGGTGTGAATGGTGTATTAGATTCCACTGGGTCTTGGAGAGATTGGACGCAAACTTTATCTCTTGACTCTTACCAGGGTGATATGGTTCATATTCTGCCATATGTCATTGTTGATGATTGATTAGTGAAATAGTCATTGCTTTTTCAGTCACAGCCTTGTTAAGCTAAAAATGAAATATATTTTGTTTCCCTTTCAGGGGACAAAAATATTTAAATATTGCACTTGTCCTGCAGGACGAGTGACTTACAATTTTCACTCGTCCTGAAAACACATGCACTTGTCCTTTATAAGTATATGCAATAAGGAACATAAGGGAGTAATATGCAATATGACTTCCTCGAGTAATTCTTCCCAAAGCACTCGTCCTACAGGACGAGTGCTTGGGAAGAATTACTCGTCCTTTCTATATTTCACTCGTAATTACGAGCGGACAAGTGGAATTTTTGTCCCCTGCCTTTCATGAGTCATGACTGACCTGTTCAAATACTGGTAGGCCCTACCCAAAAAGGTTTATTCAAGATTTGGAAATGAAAATATACATTTTTTACATTCTTCAAAATGAATGCTAAGCTGTGAAAATACAATGTGGATGTAAGTTGATTCATCTGTGCTTAACCCTTTGTATTTGGGAAACCCCTAAATGAGTATTTTTGCAAACAGTGAAGACTTTGATGAAATACAGCATAATACTAAGCCACTTGAGTGACCGGGTGACCCTCCTCTGTTTGATATGGTCAGGTATAGGGAAACAAAAATTATGTTTATGTTTGGCCTAATGATGCATGCATTTTCCATCTTTCACATTTTTCTAAGAATGTAGCTTTATCAGAGATTGAAACATAATTTTCATTTTTGCAACCCTTCATAATTTGTATTTTTTATGTAGCTTTATACAGGCCTTGAGATAAGAGTGCAGAAGTTAAAAATAATTTTTCTTATTTCTCAACCAAAACATATGTTGTGGGTACTCAAAAGAACCGTCTCAATGGGACAGTTCTTTTGAGCACCCAACTCCAATGTTAAAACTGGTGGATAAGAAAATGTTCACCTTTTTGTGCCCAAATAGGTTTTCATGGCTGATGTTAAGATGTTTTTTCCACCCTGGAATAAAGATATCTTTATTAATACTCCACAAAACACGTGTTGTGGTGCTTAATGGAAGTCACAAATTGAGGGACTTCTTATCAGTAGACACAACCTATGTTTTCATGGGGAAATAAGTTGAGGCTGAGGCTCAAGCGAGGGGGAGACAGGGAAAAAAGTCTGTACAGTAAATGTTCTAAAATTACAAACACTTCTTCTCTTTCTATTCTCAAAAAAATTGTTGGTTTTCATGGCTAAAACCTACAATATGCTTGTCAGAAAAGCAAACAGGGAAAACCCTGATCAGACTGCTTCTGAAGAAGCAGTCTGATCTGGATCTGCACTGTTTGTCATAGATGCTTTTTGGCAGGCAACTACAATGTAGTGTTCGAAAATTTAGAACATTTATCGTAATGTGTTAGCTGTCACAGTGATAAGTGGTAATGTATAGAGAACATATGTTATACAGGAACCCAAATTTTTTCTTTAAAACCAACTATAAACGTCTCCCTGTCTGAGAGCTCCAGCTTGACGTCTGAAATAAGTAAAATAGCGATGGTGAAAATTGTGAAGTGTCAGACTCTCATGGTATAGAATTTTATGCACAATAACATTTCTTGCTATTAAAGTTTTTTAGGAGAGTTTATAGAAGTTTTGGGGAAATTTAGGGAGTCCCAACAATATCACCATTCATTAAATAAAATGGTTTCCATGAAAAGCTCCAAAATTTGGGAATCTGAGCCTTTGTGAGAACACTGCGATTATTTCATCATCATTATGCAATATTTTGTATCATATATTTTATTTTACTGTTTTTGGTGCTTATTTAAGTTGTTTTCACAGTATATTAGAGTAGAACTGAACATTTGTTTAAACGAAAAAAGCCTTAAGCACATGTTGACCATAAAGAAGGTTGTATTGTCAGTATATGCTATATAGTATTTTTTCTGCAGATGAAAAGGGCATTTGAGAACTTTGAGTACCCATGATATTTGGATTTGGGTGTCTCTCCATCCACTGTGTAGGTTTAGAGGATAAAATAAAAGTCTAGGCAGGTACGACAATTGAACTAACTATAGTGGGTTTCATTCAACATTTAACCCTTTGAGGACTGCGAACCCCTAAACGGGTGCGATGGCAAACACTGAAGACTCAGATGAAATGCAGCATAAAGCAGCATTTCGTCATGGTCTGGACAAAATCGATCTTTAGAGAAAGAAATATACAGTTATCTTTTGGAAATTATTATTTTTCAAACTAAACACATATGGGTACTCAAAAGAACCATGATCTCAATTTGACAGTACTTTGACACTCAAAACACATGTTTAAACTTAAAAAGATAAGATAATGTTTACAATTTTTGGCTGCAAAAGTTTGCTTATCTGGACTTACAAAAATTGTATTGATTCAGCTATAAATGTGTGCTTAATTGAGCTATAATATGTTTTTTCCTTACTCTTTCCTTGTTTGTGACAACTTTTGTCATCTGTTGAAAGATTCATCTTACAAGAGCATCTAACTAGTATATTTTGTAGTACCTTTGCAATCAGTTTTGTCACGTTTTTCTTGACTAAATGCTTTCCACTTTCAAAAATTCTACCACAATGACTAAACTGGTCGCCATGAGGTTTAATTCTCATAAGTGCTGTTCCTGCCAAATTTTAGTTACAAATGTTAAAATGTTTGAGCTGATGTAACCTGAATACCCTGTAACTAACTAATTTTACCCTTATTTAGTTTTATGGTCATATACCCTTTTATACTGTCCACAAAAGGGAGGGGTTATTGTGATATCGATGAATACTGTGTTGAGACATCAGATGTTATGTACATTATACATGTACTTTTAATTGCTAGATATGAAATGGCAAATGTTTGGGATGACCGGCTTTCTGAAAGTTTTCATATAAAATTTATGTATGTAATATACTAGGCCAAAAAAGAAACGCCGCATTTTAAGATTAAAACTATTGCGCGTTAAATGAGAGTTACAAAAGTTCATCTGCTATCTATGTTTCGCTACCATTCCTGCCACACATTATTCCCATTGTTTTATTGAGCTAAGTCAACCCAAACCAGTGTACTGGCTGTCTGTTTATTTTCAAGTTTTTCACGCGCACATGCATTTTATTTAGATTTACACGTGTAATAACTACTGAAATCACTAGTCTCATATCCAATTTGTATGAAAACATTTAAAAAAAAATAAAATTTACAGTTACTCATTGCTAATTTACGATGCCAAAACGGACACATGTTGTGTGCGAAAAGGCGATACGAATGTTACAAGCTAACGTGACGCCACCGGTGATAGCCCAACAATTTCGATGCCATGCAAGGATGATTGAACGTCTTAGGAAACGTTTTTGACAAATTGAAACAGTGTCCGACCGTGCGCATTCATGACGTCATTGCATAATGCCGTGACGTTAAGATCGATAAAAACGTAGGTTTAAACTGTTGAATCAATTTCGTCCGGTGACAATGATAGCTAGGACAACTCCAGGAACTCATAATCCAAGAATCAGCGCTCAAACTGTGATAAATCGTTTGCGAGAGATTGGTGAAAGACCCCCATATACAATGTATGTTTTATATGCGGCGTTTCTTTTTTGGCCTAGTATATATCACATCGTCTGTAGAAAGTTGTGTGTGGGTTACCAGTTAGGAATCAACTTTCCAATTTCCACACATATTCTGTATACATGTACTGGGAAACAGATTACGACTGACCTGCTTCACATAGCAATTCCCTGGCATTCATTTAACAAGTTTAAAAGTGAGCACATTGTCTCACATTAGCCAGTGACAGACAGCACACACTTTTTGATGAATCCTTACACTTAAGTGACATTCAAAATTGTCTCTTTTCTGACTTCATTGAAAACATCCTTTTGCCACTGAGGTGAAAACAACATAGAGTCAAATATGCCTCTGATGCAGCTAAAAGTTTTTTTTTAAAATTTGCCACTTTTGAAAAGCTGCAAGTCACATGACCAAATGTAATTGTTTGCTTATTTGTCGAAATTGTTTCCTAAATTATACCGTTCTATCAACAGACCAAAAGTGCTTCTATGACAGAGAAATAATTATCTTTCTAGAGCTTCCTCAGTCTTAATATCACCTACTTTTTGTGGTCAGTATATAATAAAATCAGATGAGCCTCATTGTATGAAGACCTAGTTTGCTGTAACAAACAGAACTTCAGTAGCATACCAAAAATCATTTTTTTATTTCTCAACCAAAACACATGTTGTGTGTACTCAAAAGAACCGTCTCAATGAGATGGTTCTTTGAGCACCCAAAACATAAGATGGGTAAGAAAATATTTAAAATTTAATGCTCAAATTTTGTTTATCTAAACCTAAGAACAAACAATAGTCACAAACCTGCTTGAGCATCCATGCAGTCTGACCAGCACCATTATTATATGATGAGTAGACAGTATAATCAATCCCATTGCTGCATCTACATTTTCAAGATTATAGCTGGTCACTGTAGCTAAGTGGATACCTGTTCTTTACCCAGAAGGCTAATCTTTTACCTCTCATTCATAATTAGTTCTCTTGATTCCTTTGTAGACTGTAAGCCCCTTAAGGGGTACTTCTGCTAGCTGAAATGCCACAAAATGCTGCATTGTTTGTTACTTAAGACAAAATCGATCTTCAGACAAACATAATATTTTTTGGATATTATAACCTGTGACCCCTCAATACATGTATATACAATGGGCAATCCTGACCAACTGTATCAAACTCTATGGAAAACTCTACTGGTCTGGAATTGGTTAAAACCTTTAGGCTCATTAGAAGGGCACACACTGGCCCTTTACAATGCACAATGAACTTTCCAAATTTTATTGTACAGTATTGAACTGGAAGAAAGAATCAGGGTTATAAATTAAGGAGATGTACACATGTACCATAAGCTGGATTTATGTACATTTTGTCAAAGGTAATTGGCCTAACCTAAGGCTCACAGCAATAGCTTATATGCAAGAGTAGTAAATTTTTGATTATTTTCTTATCCATCAGGCACATATATTTTGGGTTCTTTAAAGAACCATCTCAATGAGATTCACAACTCATGTTTTGGTTACTGTAAGAAATTTGAAAATTGAGCCAGTTCATGAGATTCTGGTACTTATTGGCATATGTGAACAGAAAGGGCAAGGATGAGCCTGCACATCTATGCAGTCCCCCTGAAACGTTGCTGGCAGGAACAGATATAGACTACAGTCCAAATTTAAGTCTCTAGCCGGCCTTTATAGCTGCACATGTATATTTAAAGTGTGACTTAGTGTATATGAGATACAACCGCGCAAGTAGCAAGTTAGCAAAAGCACATCTGGAGTCGCGTCATCGCAAGACCACCTGGTCAGATTTCAAACTCACCGAACAAGATATGGCGTAATAACTGACAAGCTCATCAAAGTAAAAGAAAACACAATCCATATTTAGCAACACCAATTTATTTGAACATTCCGCTTGTAGCGAGTAGGCGGGGCTAAACAGTTGTCAAAAACCCATGATCATTTAGTCAGGAGGGGGAGCGAAGCGATTGTAAACATTAATGAGCCACAACGGGCAAAATAAACTGTCTGTTTGTGAGCACGACGTCGAGAGGTACAGGCTGATTGAGATCATTATATGGGCACTTGATAGCTATTTAAAGGACCTTAAGCTTTCCCCATGCAGACAGCGTAGTGTAACAAGACCCTTGGGCACAGGCTGATCAGAGTTTTCCATTAGCACACATATCATAGTTTTGTTTGGCGCGGCTTAATTTCAATATCTAGATTATTTGCGAGCAATTTTTGGCGCCGAATACTAATTTTTTGTTGGTGAAATAACGTTTATATATTAAAGTTGGATATTCCAACATGGATAAAGAATCGAAAACTCGTATTTGAGTGCTGACATTCTCAAAACACTAAGAGAAACTAGCTTCTTTTGTTGTGGAAAGACCACGATGGGAATTTGTCACATAACAGGTTTTGTCTTATCACATGAGAGAAAAGGGGGCATTGACCCACCTATGCATAAGACTTAACTGTCAATCATCTCTGAAACCAGCGCAGGAGCACCTGATAGGCAGTTCGACAAGAAATCTAACTGTCTTTGATTTCTGGCCGCACACTGAGAAACTTACCGTTTGTGACGAAAATAGTTGGTCGGCACGTCTTTGTTTCTTGACAGTGACACCGGTTTATGAACCGATCACAGAAGTCGTTTTGCTAACTTGCTACTTGCGCGGTTGTAAGTACCAAAATCTCATGAACTGGCTGGCCTCTTGTCTAGAGGTCCAGGCCCCTAGTTAAGAGTGCTTAACAGAAAATTATTTTCTTATTTCTCAACCAAAACATATGTTGCGGTTACTCAAAAGATTTGTCTCAATGAGACAGTTCTTTTGATCACCCAAAACATGTTTAAACCGATGAATGAGAAAATAATAGAAATTTTAATCTGAAATTTTTTGCTTAATTGGCCATATGGAGGTCTTTTTATGTTGGGCTTCCAAAAGGCTACCTACAGTCCTACACAAGGCTTTGCAATAACTTAAGAGGTGTTTTCTACCAAAATAGGTAACATTTGATTTAGTTTTTCAGGAGAACAAATGGATCAGCCAATGAGATTACTTATGGCAGATACATGAAGTCCATCTTTAACAGTACAGAATTGCATTGGGGCTAGATATTTGCAAGCAATGATGGCTGGCTTGACAGCATGGATGCACAGGCTTATCTGAGTCTTCTCTGTTTGTCTATTTGTCAGGTGCCAACATTATATGTCACTGTGTTGTGTCCTTGAGCAAGACACCTTTATCCTTGCTTAGTATCGGTTCAACCCAGGAAGACCTGTCCTGACATAACTGAAAAATTGTTGACTGGGACGTAAAGAATCAAACAAACAAAAACCAACATTACATGTGTTGGCTCAAATGTCATTGTAATGCATCTCAATCTGATACATGTAGATCTCCACATTTAGGTCTCCACAGCTGAGCTGTGTCAGCTGCACCTTAATACTACAGAACTACATAAGCACACTGGTAAATGTATACGTCGATTTGCTGGTATTTACGCGTATTGCCGGTACTTCAAAGCCCGGAAGTGGTAGATATTGGTGTTAATACAATATAGAAAAACATGTTGTATGCCTAAAGGACTATAGAATTAGATCATTTTTAAGTATTCATTATGTGCATGGCGATTTATGTAAGCATTTAGGAATAGATTCGAGTACCGATCTGGATGATCGGTACTCGAATCTATTCCTAAATGCTAACATAAATCGCCATGTGCATGCCAAATACTTAAAAATGATCTAATTCTATAGTCCTTTAGGCATATTGCATGTTTTTCTATATCGTATTAACACCAATATCTACCACTTCCGGTCTTTGAAGTACCGGCAATACGCATAAATACCTGCAAATCGACGTATACATTTAATACCAGTGTGATAAGAGAATTTTATCTGATGAGGCTCGTTTGAATTTTCATAACTCCAAAAATTGTGAAAGGCTGTTTTGAGTAATTTTTCAGATTGAGATAGAAAACAAGATATTTATTGAAGAGAATTTTTACGTCTATATTTTGTCTTTTTGAGAAAATGTGTTTGTTTTTCATTTGAGTGATTGATAATCCTTGTACTGCTGAATGGGCCCAATACCTTGTCACATGCTTTTAGCACACATTGTGTACTTTGAGCCGTTTATACTGTGTGAATTTCTGATTGCCACTGATTCCAGTTTAATTAAGAAATAAATCAGCTCTAGCAGTGAATTGTTGAGTAATAATTCACAGCACGGAAGTCATTTGTAATGATCAAATGATCAAATCACAATCACAATCAAATCAGGAGCTCGCAGCGCAGTGTTTTATCTTCGTACAACTGACTGACAAACAGTGAATTATTACTCAGGGTCTACGCTGTTTGTTCAGAGAAATACAATATTTTTATGAAATTACAACCTGTGACCCCTCAATATATTATATAATGGACCATATTGACTATAGCTTTATGGAAATTCCATTGGTCTGAAAAGAAATGACTGCAACTATGGTTGTGTAGTTGGTATTGGGCTATTTTTGAATGCTCACACTCCTTGGAAACTTGCCTGGGCATCACTTATGGTAAATGTTCTAAAACTTCAAACACTAGTTGCCTGCCAAAAAAGGCCGAGACAAACAGTGCAGACCCAGATCAGACTGCTTCTGAAGAAGCAGTCTGATCAGGGTCTTCCCTGTTTGCTATTCTGACAAGCATTTTGTGAATTCCAGCCCTGATAACCAACATTATATTCGGAAACAGAGAAACATGTTCGAAATTTTATAACATTTACCGTATGTATCTCAATATCCTACACTAAACACCAAACACTCATGAATATATGACAATTTTCTTTCAAACAAAGAAAAACAGAATAAGTTGACCACAAAATAAAAAAATAATTGCACTTCCTGACAAATTCTCTGGAGAATAATGAAGCAATAATTTTTGTTCACTGATTTTGTATTCTCATCAGATATTTTACCATATGATCATGTGCTTTGGTTAAAGCCATTGTGACTGCCACAAGTGACCATATTTCCCACACCACACATTTTCATACAAACATTTGGTATTATAAAAATGGTCAGTACAAAACAGTACAAAACATAATAATCTGGAATGGTTGAACAGAATGACATTTAAGTTTTGTGCATACATGGCTTAATACTTATTCTGCAGATAAATTTTTGCTCTGAAAATGTCTTCTTTTTACGTCTGCTTCATATATTCAAATGCACTTCAGGCAACTTTTGATCATGGAAGCAAACATTATGAATCCTGATCAGACTGCTCCCAGGCAAGCAGTCTCATCTGGGTCTATATTGTTTGCAATATTGGCTTCCAAAGTGTATAAGCAGAAAAGTGAACAGATGGAGATTGTCATGAATGGCAGGAAAGGGTTTTGTAAGAATAAATACAGTAGAACCTGTTTAAAACGGCCACTCTCAAAAAGACCAAAAATTGGTTTTCAAGACCAATTATCGTTTAATGTAGGTCAAAAGTATTGCAGAATGCTCCAATGGGAGCATTCTGCAATACTTTTGACCTTCATTTAGCTACCATTTGTCATAAAGATCTTTGTTTTGTCTAATAGTGAGTGGCCGTTTTACACAGGTTTTACTGTAACATAACAAAAATCAGTTTCTTTCCTTCACTTAATTCTTAGCATGCCAGTCATGACTGTTGTCAACTGCTCCTTTCATCTGCTTGAGTTCTTAAGTAGCCTATATTGCAAACAATAGAGCCTATGGAGCAAAGCAGCCTGATCAGGGTTCATATGGTTTACTTCCTTGAAAACATCTTTCTGTAGTGCACTTGAATAAATGCAGCAGACATAAAAAGCAGACAACATTTTCAGGACAAAAATAGTGGCCTGATAAGGGTTCATACCTTTACTGATTGTTAATTATTGTTCATACTTCTGGTATTGAATGATTTTAGGTGGAAAATATGGTCATTTTGGACAGTTATAGTGGTTTATAAAGATATGTTTGTCCCGAATTATGTTGCTTTTCAATACACAACTGTTGAAGACACTATTGCCTCTAAGTACTATCTGTGTGAATTAGGGAGGGGGGGGTGGGGGGGAAGAGGGTGATGCGAAGTACTGTTAGCAGTGGCTCTCAAAACTTTTAAGCCTGTCATTTTGATAGTATCCATGTAGTTCATTTAGTTTGTCTAGATTTTTTTATTTCAATACATATGCCATGGTTTCTTTTTGGTCTGCTGCACAGCAAGGCAGGAAGTTTGCAACATTGTCATCCTCTGAGATTTTTTGAAGGTCTTTATACTCCTCAAATTAATGTCCAACAGAGTTAAATTTTGAGCCTTTTGCTCTAGTTAAGAAGGGTGTCCAGATTACTGCTGTCCTATTTTCCTACCCAGTTCACGAGATTTCGGGTGAAGTTGCTCTTTAACCCATATAAGCCTAGCATCCTTTTTGTGGGACATAGGCAAACAGTGGCAACCCAGATCAGACCCCTTTTTCATGTTTTTCAAATATAAAAATGTGGTATTTAATGATGAGCAAGAAAAAAAATCCATTATTTGCGTGAGGATGAGATAGAAAAATCCGTCCCTCACAATGACCATTTGTCATTACTCAGCAAGGCTTGTGACCTCAGGACGGATTTTTCTAGCCCACCCTCACACTCTTCGTAGATTTTTATAATATCACCATATTTCCATCGATTTTTATGTTATTGAGGGCTCTCATACTTTGAGGCGTTTAACCAGGCAACTGGCAAGGTTTTTCTGGACACAAAACTACTGAATTCCCAAATGTCATGCCATCTGTTCTTTAGAATTGTAAAGACTAAAATTTTAATGAAATGGAAGTTAATGCAGGGTCTGGCACTCTACTGAGAAATTTTTTATTTTTGCGAATAGTGTTATGAGACATATTTGCGACGTAAAAATTCGCGACTATGACATGATTTAGCTTTATCAGTAAATGACAGTTTCGCGAGGGTTTTAACTTCGCATATGCGAAGTTTCGCAAAAATAAAACCCTCACGAAAATTTTCCGAATTTACAGTAATGGTGTTCTTGAAAGAATATTAGGTCCAATTTTCTATTTAGAAAGCATCTTCTAGTCCCACCCTCTGTGTGGTGTTGAATATTTGGTCCAATTTTCTATTCTAGTCCCACTCTCTGTGTGGTGCTATGTCATTTAGCAAGACACTTTGTTCTCATCACTTAGTACTGGTTCAGCCCAAAATGCATCCTGACGTGACTGAAAATTGTAAACTGGAACTTCAAGCATCAACTCAAGCAAGCTCCTTTCATCTATCATTCAACTAAATAAAGCCTGATAGCATGACAAACTTTGATTTGGCATTTTTCGTTTGTTTGTATTAAGATATGTTTTCCTCGACCTTATCATTTTAAACATGGAAGATTATGTTTATAAAAGAAGGACAAGTTTTCTCAATGATATTATGAAATGGCCAATTCTGGCTTCCATTAGGTCTGGCATTGATTTAGTTGTTCCCCCTTTGTATACTAGCAACCTGTAACAATCGTTGCCGGTTGAAAAGTTTGCCATACACAAGAAATCCCCTATTTTGTAAGGTATAATTAATTCGAATGTAGGACTTGGCACTGTTGATAGAGACCTAAATCAGTATAAAATTGTTGTGCCTTTATTTGGTGCAGCGTATGCTGTGCCAAATATAGGCACATCAATCTTATACTAATTTTCTAGAACTCCTGTTCCCCCTTTGTATACTTGCAACCAAGGCTTGAAAAGTACTTGAATTTAGAGGACTTGAAAATTAAATCTGCCTTGAAAAGTACTGGAAAATCACTCAAAAGCCTTGAAAAGTCCTTGAATTCTACTATTTTCTGTAGGACTTGGCACTGTTGATAAGGACCTAAATCAGTATAAAATTGTTGTGCCTTTATTTGGTGCAGCGTATGCTTCGCCAAATATGGACACATCAATCTTATACTAATTTTCTAAAACTCCTGTTCCCCCTTTGTTTACTTGCAACCTGTAACAATCGTTGCCGGTTGAAAAGTTTGCCATACACAAGAAATCCCCTATTTTGTAAGGTATAACTAATTCGAATGTGCTGGGTCAAGCAAAGTTAATTTTTTTAATGGCTTTTTGCCTAAATCAGTTACCATATTTTCCTTAAATAATCAAGCATACAGGAATGAGTAAACAGTATAGACCCAGATCAGATCAGAGTCTATACTGTTTGCCATTCTGTATTAACATTTCAGACACCTTAGTAGGTGCTCAAATGAATGTATAGGACACATATGATTAGGAGTTGAGGTTACTTAATATTAAGGTGAAAACCGTATATTGCCAGGGATTTCACCCCCATAATGTATGATACTATTGCTTTTTTCACAGACTCTTAATCTTGTGTGAACACCAATTGTTTATAATTTTGAGTTTCTAGAACACAGTTAAGCCTTTTCCCTGTCATTTACGACAATTGTCCTCTTCTCTCATCTGCCCATTTACTTATGGTAGGTTATATTGTAACCAATATGGACCCATTTCAGACTGCTCACTTAGCAGACTGATCAGGGTTCGTAGTGTTTTTTTTTCCATAAAAATTGTCTGGAGTGCATTTGAAAATATGCAGCAGATGTAAAAAGCAGACAACATTTTCAGACCCAAATAACATGGGTGGGATTAGGGTTAACCTTTCCTGCCAGCATTTTTTTTTGTCTTGAAAATGATTTTACGTTGCATATATTCAAGTGCACTGCAGACTATATTTTATCATGCAAGCAAAAACAATGAACCCTGATCTGAAATGCTTCCTTTGGAGCAGTCTAAAATGGGTCCATATTGTTTGCAATTATAAGAGCATGGGTAGTCAAGAGAGAGCCAGGGTTCACACAGGCTTGAAAAGTACTTGAATTTAGAGGACTTCTTTGAAAAGTACTTAAAAATTAAATCTTCCTTGAAAAGTACTGGAAAGTCACTCAAAAGCCTTAAAAAGACCTTGAATTCTACTTTTTTCTGTATGTCTTAGCACTGTTGATAGAGACCTATATCAGTATAAAATAGTTGTGCCTTTATTTGGTGCAGCATTAAATATAGACACAACAGTTTTATAGTAATTTTTTAGTACTTGTGTCTCCAATATCTCAAACTAGCATTTCGGAAGTAGAGTTTTAACACTTAGATCAGTATTTTTCATAAACTTTTAGTCCTTGAAAACTGTAGGAGAGACTTTTAGAAGTCCTTGAAAAGTCCTTGAATTTTACTCAAACTTGCCTGTATGAACCATGAGAGCAGACAACAAAAGTTGTGACTGGCAGGAAAAGGGTTGATCATATGCCGATTTCTTCACTGTTTTCATGCAGGTATATCTGGCCCCGAGGTTATAAAACTTGTTTCATGCTCAACTCAACTGAGCACGAAATTTCAACTGCTCATAAAATCTAAAATACCAACAATTGAAGTCTCTCAGCTGTTGTATTCATCATGCTAATAAATGTTATAATGCCAACAATTGTTGGCATTTTAACATTTTTGAGCAGGATAAATTTTGTACTCAACCAAGTTGAGCATGAAAAAAGTTTTATAACCTCGTGCCCTAATCAAATGGAATCACATTTTGCAAGGACAGCAAGATTGATCCTGATCAGATGACTTTTTAAGAAGCATGCTGATCTGGATCTTCGAGGCATCATATGCAACTGATCTCTAAAAATATGTTATGCATTACCTATTTGTGTGCTAGTGTCATCTGTTGATAACCGTTTGCAAAACAGTTTGGACCTAGATTCATCATTAAGCCTGTCAGAAGGTCGATCCTGATCTGGATCCAATCTGTATTATGCTCTGATGGTATTCCTGTAAGATTTTTTTTTAAAAAAAAATCAGCAGATGACAACAAAAAAATGCAAAAAAATCAAAGGCAGTCCAATGCAATATTGGAGCCTAAAGGTAAATATCATTTTTTGGTAATTCCCTAATTATATTCCGCATTTTAACCAAAATTTGTCTTGAAAATGTCATCTGCTTAACCTGATCAGTCTGGGTCCATATTGTTTGCAATATAGGCTACCAAAGTACATAAACATTAAACAGGTGAGAGGACAAACAGTCGTCGTGAATGGCAGGAAAAGTATTAACAGGACAGAAAGCAGCAGAAGTATTTATAGCTATATGTTAGAGATACCACACTGATCCCATTGCTAGCTTCTTTCAATGTCCCAACTTAGAACAATATTCACAAATATCCGTGGCATTATCAGATTTTTTGTAACTTGTGTAGAACTATTTTTGTTGATTTTCTGTTACTACTGGAGCCAGCTCACAAGATGAGGGTACAGTAAAACCTGTCTTAAGCGGCCACTCAAAAAAAAGACCAAAATTGGCTTTCAAGACCGAAACGCTTAATGCAGGTCAAAAGTATTGCAGATTCTGCAATACTTTCGACCTTCATTAAGCTACCATTTGTCGCTAAGATCTTTGTTTTGTCTATTTTTGAGTGGCTGTTTTAGACAGGTTTTACTGTACTTATTGCATATGCATAGTCATTGTTTAACCTATTTAAGCCGAATGAAATTTCCTACACTTATCAGTTGGATGAGTCCATATCCATTAGAAGGGTGATATTTTTCATTTTTATTCAAATTTTAAAGTAGTGAATATTCTTTAAGCAAATAATGAAGAATCTGATAAGAGGCTGCATTCTGCTGGTTTTGGTCGGGGTTTGCACTGTTGCCTAGGTTCCATTAAAAGGACACCTGGCTCATATGGATTAAACATGAATGTGCAGCTATTCAATGGGTTAGTTTGTTTGGTTTGAGTCTTAACGTCCCAGTCAACAATTTTTCTGTCATGCCAGGATGGGTTTTCCATACTACGAAGTGGATAAAGAGTTTTGCTCAAGGACACAACACAGTGACTCCGCTGGCAGTTAGGCTTGAACTAGCAACCCTTCAATTCCCAGTCTAATGCTCTACCAACTGAGCCACTGCACTCCATTAGTTAGAAGGGTTATACACATAATTGAGCTGTGACATGAGATTTCCAACATTGTGGTATGTGCGACCAGCAAAGCCTCAGATCAGCCTGCGCATATGCACAGTCTGATCAGAGCCTTTGCTAGTCACTTGAATAGTCTATGAGTGTTAAGCTCCTGACTGAACATCATTTGGAGTTTCTAAGCTTAAAAGGAGGCTGCACAGGCTCGTCTGAGTCTACACTTACCAAAATGCCACATTGTTGAAAATCTCATGTCATGTCTCATGTTTGGTTTAGGCCTTCATCTATGTAATCAGTGAAAGCTCTGGCTAGATTGGCAGATAAGCAGTCTTGTCTGATCCTTCACTGGCTGCAGATGGAAAGTGACACAATCTTGTGCTGGCTCATTTCTTGGGATACTTCTTTGCTTGATCAAAGATCACAATTACCATGAGTTACTACTATGCAGGTTTGTTTGTTTGTTTGTGAGAGAAGCATTACAGAGAAGGTATTACAGCGTTGTTCATAATTATTATGTTTATCAGTGAGTTATCAAGTTTGAGAATTCATGGTTTCTCTCAGAATTATGCCATCCTCTACAATTACTAGCAAATACCAGCTACAAAGACTAGAATGGTCTTGTGAAATTTAGGGTGTACTTAGTCTTGTTTCAGGTAGAGCCTTTCTGTTTTCAAGTAGGTGAATTTCAAATTTGGTGATTGGAACTCTGCATATATGGTAGATAGTCAAAAATTTTGAACACTAGCTGCCTGCCCAAAATGCCAAGACAGGTCATACCCAGATCAGGCTGATTCTGAAGATGCAGTCTGACCAGTGTTCCAAATTTTTGAAAATTAACTATATGCATGTTAACTCTTTCCTTGCTAGAGGTGACTTTTTTCATCTGTTGATAACCTTTGCAAACAGTTTGCACCCAGATCAGGACCGTCATCTCTGTAGCTGGGCTGGTTGGTTGGAGCTTTACCTTTCTTAAATAAAGCCCAAAGCCAGCTTTTCTCCTTATGAGGCCCATGTAATTGTGGCATAAGATTAATATTTCGCAGATATGGGTGTGGCATTTAAAGGAAACTATAGAAACCAGACAGTCAGATAATTCTCAAAAATGAACATTCATTGCTGTTTATAAATGAAAATATTTATTACAAGTTGGATGTCGATTTCAATTCTATCATGTACAGTATGCCTACAAATAAATTGATATGTAATGGTAAAATTTGTATGTTCTATTTGTCCAGATTTTCCAAGTTGGTCATAAAACTTCAAGTCTGTGCATTGACCCTATGGCAAGGTGGAATGAATTTTGTATTAGCAGTCAACTTTTTAGCTCATGCGAAACTGTCTTTAAGCGAAACAACCTGAACCACTGGACCAAATTAAAAAGTAATTTACCTGAAAATGACTGTTTATAAGGCCAGGGGAAATTATTCCAGCTATGAAGCAGTTTCAATGACTTCACATGGAAAAGTTTAAGTGACATTGAGGAAAACAATGGATGTAGATCTCAATGGAAATTACTTTAAACCAAGTTTGAATCAAAAAGGGATATAGATCCCTGGTGGCTATGTTTTTTTTAACAGATCAAATTGATTTGAGCCATCTTGGTATATGAACACAATGACCATTTCTGCCAAACAATTTCCAAACCAGCCTAGTAGTTTTTGAAAGATTTTTTAAAAATGTTTTCCCTGAATATACAGGAAAAATTGGCTAGATTATTTCGAAAATGACAGTAGTTTTATAGCTATTGTGATCAGTCGTTGTTCGTTCCTCCGTAAACTTTTTCTTTAAACGACATCTCCTGAACCACTTGTCTTAATTTTAAATAACTTCACATAATGGTTCCCTATAATGACCTCAACGAAAATTGCATAAATGGTTCAGCAGAGGGCTACCAGAGCCCCAGATCTCCTTAACCACTGGTCCAAATTCAAAATAATTTCACATAATTGTTCCTCTTGATACCCTCTACCAAAATTGCACAAATGGTTCTACTCCGCTGAACAAAAGGGCTGCCAGTGCTCCATATAAGAAATATCTTCAAATGACATCCTGAACCACTGGTCCAAATTCAAAATAATTTCACAGAATTGTTCCTCTTGATATCCTCTACCAAAATTGCACATATGGTTCCGCCGAACAAAAGGGCCGCCAGACCTCCAGATAAATATATTTAAGACATCTGGAGCACTGGTCCAAATTCAAAATAATTTCACAGAATTGTTCCTGATAATACCCTCTACCAAAATTGCACAAATGGTTCCGCTCCGCTGAACAAAAGTGCTGCCAGTGCTCCAGATAAGAAATATCTTCAAATGACATCCTGAACCACTGGTCCAAATTCAAAATAACTTCACAGAATTGTTCCTCATGATGCCTTCTACCAAAATTGCACAAATGGTTCCGCTCCACTGAACAAAGGGGTTTGTTCTAAATGTCATGTCATGTCGCTGGTATCGTTCTTTGACTCTTCCTTGTGGTGCCATGGGTTGGTCTGTAACATGTGATTGAGTCATTTCCTGTCATACTCACTTTTTGGAACACTAAAATAGATTCTATCCCACAATGCATCGTTCTGTGATGTCAGATGAGTATTTGAATTAAAGTGCTCTAAAACTGCGTATTTGGATTAAACTTTGTCAGATTAAACTTTTTTTTTACTCAAAAAGCCAGAAAATTGAATTTTAAACTTTTATTTGAAATTTTAAAATATAAGTTTTTCATTTAAGCTCATATGTTTTTTTAATGTATCAAACATAAAAATGTACATTTACTAATGTATGTATATGTACGTTACTTAGAATAAGAAATGCATGGTAAAACTGGTTTTATATAATACTTAAGGAATAAAGAAACGCAACAAACATTTTGATTCATTGTACGCAAACAATAAGATGCAAGTTTTAGTGGAAATGATATTAATTCATAAGAGCAGTATGTATGCGTCAAATAACAGCAGGTTCAACGTAATTACCGATTACGTAATCATGCTGGTATGCGCGTAACTAGCCTAGACCCCGTAGTAAACTGTTGAAACATGGTAAAAAAGCAAAATTTGAATCAACAACCGTTTTCTTTGTTTTGAAAATTCTTTGCTTAGATTGCGGATCATGAAAATGATCAGCTGGCAACTTTCCTGTAATTTTCTGAAACGGCTTTACGTCATTAACGTCAACTCTGAAAACTGCGTTAAACGCGTAAAATTTCTAATCTGGTTGAGCTTAATTCATTACAAGGACGTTTTCTTCAAGAATTATGACTTGAGATCTCTTAAAAAATGTCAAAAAACGTCAATTCTAACGTCAAAATTCGACTTTCTACATTTTAATGATTTCCATAATGTTTAAGCGTTTTTCCAATGAGAAAATGGTCCAGAGACAAAGATTAGGTTACAATTAGCAAGTTAAGTGTTCACTTTAGGCATATAATCAGGTGTTTTCATTTGCATTATGTCGTGCTTTATTTGGCTAACGTCAAGATAAACACCCTGCTAGCGTATTTCTACGGTATCTGAAAAGTCAGTTTATGCCCAAGTTATCATATTCTGATCTCTCTAGGTTTATCTTACCCCGTATGTGCACCAGCGACGGCTCTAAGTGACGTTTATCGTTTATTCACTGCCATTGGGTATCTTGCCATTCAAGTAGCCTGTTTTAACGCAATACTTGACTGTATTGCGGATATGATAGGACGTTGCCATGTAACCAAGCAGTTTCTTGATCTTCGATCTGACGTTCACGTCGTATTTTACGTTTTCATATGTTCTCATGTTGTAGCGTAAAATCTAGCGTTAAAATGACGTTTTGGTATTTCATCACATGTTATAAATACTCAATTAGAAATTTTCAAAAGAGATTTCACCAAACCTTAGTTTGCACACGATAAGTATGTTTCCGTCTGTTGCGTTTCTTTATTCCTTAAGTATATTTATTTCAAAATATGAATTTGAAGCATAAAATTTAAATTACGTGAAATTTAACATATGCAAAAACATTTATGAGAGGCCAAGCTTTGTTGTTTGTTTTTTTCTTAGCAAAGCATACTTAAGTTTGACAAGTTCTATGCCTTTGCAAAAACGTTTATTTTTTTTGAATTACTTCAGACGTCATATGGCATCACAGAATGATGCATTGTGGGAAAGAAACTTAGTTTTCCAAAAAAGTAAGCGAGTGTGATCAGGAAATACCACAATCACACACAGCAGACCAACCCACAGCACCGTGAGGAATTCCACCGAACACGTAGTCACAAAACATCATCAACAAGACAGTAAAGCAACCAGCTTTCTTTGGAAAAAACATGCCAGGTCGAAATTCAAACTCTATATTATGCACAGCCAATTTCAGCAGACATCAGAAACCCAGAATTTTAGCTTAGAAATCGACGTCGAATCGACGGTTCGCTGTTAAATAACTGGTGGAACTCTACCTGACAACAACAACAACAACAATAACAACAATGGGCATATATTTTTGATTGATATAATTTTTATGCGGTTTTTAACAATCTGTTTCTCTCAGCAACTGCTATTATCTGAAATACTTGATTATTTTTACTTTTTCAGTTGAACTTTAAGAACAACAGAATCTATGGCGAAGCTTCAGCTACAGTAAAATACATTAACCCCCCCCCCCCCCCAGTGGCTTCGGCTGCTGTTTGTTTATTGTTGTCTCTTTGTTTGTGTGTTTTTTGTTTGGTCCTTGTTTTGTTGTGCAGTGCTTATTGTCTTTTCTAGTTTGCAGTCATCTTGCTGAGAAAGAGAGAGTCGTTTACTTTAATTGTCTTCCAAATGTATTGTGGCTGTTAGTGTTCTGTGGCTCTTCCCAACGGTGCATTGTATGATTTTGGTATTTCCTAGTCATACTCACCTTTTGGTCCTGTAGTTTTTGACAAGATTTTTGTTGTTTTCTCTACATACGAGGGGTGCTCAATATGTAATGGAAACATGCTAACAAATCCAAAAATTTTATATCTGCACATCTTGTAATTACTTTCATAAAAATATCTGCTCCTTGGCTATGTTAATGTAAAATTACAGTTGTCCAGTTCCTTTCCTAATTGACACAAGCCGCTTTCAAGATAGAGTACTGAAATCTGCGATCTGAAATGTAACAGAGTTTTCAAAAACGGAAAACTACATGAGCTAAGGATATTTTCAGCATGTATCTTCGTGTGAGGAATATATATTGATGATTAATAACTGCTACAATCATTGATATTGTTTTATATTCCACGAACGAATGAGGCCGGCATTTTGGTTAAATCAGCTTGATGCCACATTCTCTGGCGTTCAGTTAACATAGTCGTTTTTGCGTGAACGATTACATTGCGAAAATGAATACGAAAATCGCTTGTAACATTTCTTCTAGTCGCTATGCATGTCTCGTCTTGTCTTGTGAAGAATTTCTACCCAATCCTGGCACACCTCCAGTCCGCTGGAGTGCCGAATATGGAATATAAAGTCTAAACTGGTATTCCACCGCCCTATTTACACACTATAGCGGGTTAAAATTTATTTAAAAGTGTGTAGATAAGAGTTTTTTAAGTCCTGCATAAATACTGGATAACCCGCTTGTTATGTCTTGGAAAATCTCTAGTGTGGTTAAGCATTAGTCTTCTCTGGGGGAATAAGGCAAGTCTCTTATAGTGCATAACAGAGCCTTCTACCAGGTTTGTTTTACTACACAACCCCTGTATAGAAAGACCCTGCTTCTACTGTGGAATTCTATAGTCTCTAGCAAGTTATGGTTATATTTCGGGATTAATTGATAGAAGGCACTACAATCTAAAACTATCTGGAACAAGTCACTAGCAATGTTATCATGCTGAGATTCATGCAGAGATTCATAAAGAGTGGTGATTGATTCTTTAATAATGTCCAATATGGTTTGTCTGACGCTATGCAAAGCAGGAAGTGTTTCATAGTTTCGTCTTCCGTTTTATCTTGTTCTGATTGAACGCTGCCCTGTTAGTCTGGAGGATATACGTGCCCGTCAACAGTTTCAGCTTCGTGGTTATTCGCGGTAGTACTGAATGTCTTTTGCCGTTTTGATAATCGGCCACATGTAAGTAGTGCAGACTTAAGTACTACGGTGTTCGTTTGCAAGTAAAACAGCCGTTTTTGAAATTTCAGTATTTGTTTTCACTCAAAAGAACGTCTAAATACATCATTTCAATTATGAAAATCACTTAAAAGAATTCCATCTCTGGCTTACACGGAAATGAATCAGGCAAAACACGACTTTTCATCGAATTTTGCATATCCCCTGGAAATTTCAGGATTGTGAGAATAACCCCAATGTATGGCGACCTTTTGACTTTGGGACAATTTGATATGATATCTCCATGGCAGGAGACATGCTACCATACGAGCAAAGCACTACTCATTTAGGTTTGCGTAGAGACACGACTGACAGACCGTGTATCGAGAAAAGGTCTCCATAGGACGTAAGACAGCATATTCCCTAATGGGAGCCGGTTTTCACAGTGGCAATGGGTTTAAAGTATGCCTTAATGGGTTATTGTGGTCAACTTTTGTCTTACCAAGAATAGTATATGACCTTGAAGCTCTTGTGTTAAGGAAGAAAGATTTTGAGTCACTTGAAAAAATCCAAAAGAAATCACTTAAGCAGATCCAGGGCTTGCCAAATAAAGAACCAAATTCAGTAATATTAGCATTATTGGGAATCCCACATGTAGAAGTAGTAATACACAAAAACTATTTTAATCTATTTATGGACATTATAAATGACAAATGATCAGTTGAATGACAAGCTAGCCATGAAGGATATCGATGAAAAAAGCTGGTTCAATTATATCAAATTAACACTGGAACTATATAATCTACCGTCCGCATACACACTATTACAGCAAGATATTACAAAACCGCAATGGAAAAATACTTATGAATAACTCAATAACTACTTTTGTTGAAAACTCATGGAAAACTGAGGTTTGGACCATATCTTCACTTAAATATGTAAATTATACAGACCCACTAAAAGTGGGACAGAGTCACTGTTTGGCTGAATACTTTGGACAATAAGATGGCAACTAAAATGTAAGATTTCAATGGGCACATATATTATGCAAGGAAACCGCGCAGTGTTCATCCGACATGCAGTTGATGCAACATGCAAATTATGCTGGACTGCTCCTGAAACCAGAAAACACTTTATTTCAAAATGTTCAGTGTTTAAATCTGAGAGACAAGACTTGAAACTTGATTGTATCGATTCCTGATCTTTGCACCCTTACTTGCTTTTCTTGAGCAAGTTGAAAACTAATCCAGCGGCTCTTCCTCGCGGTGCCTTGGGTTGATCTGCAGTGTATGATCGTGGTATTTCCTGATCATACTCACTTACTTTTGGCATATTTGGTGAATGGAAACATAGTAAAGATTAACTCAGCTGGTGTTGGGCGCGTCAACAATTATCAAATCACAAAAGAGACAGAGATTTTTGATACGATAGAACTACATACAAGAGAGTATGTGTACAAGATCCACCAGAAGAGGATAGCTAAGTTGAAACAGATATCACAGTCCTAGTTCTGAATCTGAATCTGTACGTACGTTGCATGACCTTTCAGCGTTGATGCAGCGGGAGAGAGCTGGGATGAATTGCTAGTCCCACTGATGAACAGCCTTCCTCAAGCTGTCAACTGTACCTGCACGCACAAAAGTGTTGTCCAAATGGTTCCAGTCGATGATGGTCCTGGGGAAGATTGGGTTTTTGTAGGTTTCAGAATTGCACTGGAAAAACTAACAACATTTACTATTATTTGTAGATTGTTTGTCAATGATGTTACTAGTGACACAGTCTGTATATTGTTTAGGTTTAATGTGACGTTTCCCCGGATAGGAGTCATATAGTCATGAGATTGCATTGCTGGCATCAGACCCTCCACCACCTTGAAGGAGAATTTTAATCTATTAGCCGCATCTGAGAGACACAGCCCTGATCCCTTGAAATGTAGTTTCATGTGATAAATCTGGCAGTCTGACGTTATACTTTCTCCAGTTTATCAATGTCCTTTTGAAGGTAGGTATCCCAGACAATGGAACTGTATTCCAGAGTAGACCTGACTAGTGATAGGTAGGGAGTTCTTCTAGAATGTTGTGGGCAATTCTTAAGATTTCTCTTCAAGAATCCCAGAGTAGAATTGGCCTTTTTGGAGACCCTACTTATGTGGGTGTTCCATTTCATGTTGTCAGAGAGTGTGACACCCAGGTATGGATTGTCAGGAACCTGTTGTATGATGTGGCCGTCAAGTTGGTAGAGGTTCATTGATTTCTGTTTAATGCTCATTAAGTAGCATTTCTTCGTATTGAATTGCATTCCCCATGTATGGGCCCATGTGTCTAACTGTCCGAAGTCCCTTTCCAGAGCAAGATGGTCGTCCCCCGGGGGTCGTCCCAGTTTCTGATAGTGTCGTATAGCTGATTTCATAGGCCTTCCGTACTTTTCCGAATTTCCATCGGGACTCAAGTCACATGTACTGTTATCGCATGACTATCTCAGCCAATCGAAATTTGTTCCGTAACCAGGAGACCGAGCAGCCAAGTACTCAAGACCAGCATAAAAAAAGAAATTCTTGTAAATACTACATACGAAGTGAGGATTAGTTGTAATGGGCCACTTAGCGCCACATTGTATGTTAATTGTTACCTCGAAAACCAATTTTATGTTTTTCAAACAGCACCCATGGTTGTTTACATTCTGACGTCAGTATTGATAACGTCGCAGCAGCGGTCATTCGGGAAAGTCCGCCACATTTCGAGAATCAAATCATGGCTCGGGTGTATGTAAGGAGCATTATGCGTAGTACTATGTACCAAAACGCTCCATTTTGTTCGTCGGAAATGGAGCAGTGAAAATTAGTTCTGTAGCATGATGGTTCAGCCCTGTTTAAGTCAATTATTCTGATTATCCGAAAAGTTTTATCAGCAGGATAAATGAAGTTTATTTTTTCCATAGATATCGCTAGGGGAGACCGGGGCTAGTTCGGCCCCATTTTAGAAAACATACAATTTTCGAAAGACTATAACATCTAGGTCTGCGAAACCAATATATTTAAGTAAGGCACAAAAGGGTGGTACCAGTCACGGTAAACCCCATCATGTGTCTCTGTATGATAAAGGGTAATCTTCATTCAAGGAGAACAGGTCATGATGGCCAAACTTACCCCACCAAGGGGTAAGTTCGGCCACCTCTCGGGTCAAGTTCGGCAAAGGAACTGTCCTAACTTATTATTATACAGTAAAAATTTTGTAGTTGGAATTGCAAAGGGCCAAGAAAATGTAACGGCATTAACTTTACATATGGACTATCCGAGTTGGTTCTTTGGACTACAATTTAACCAAAATGAGACTGAATTTTTGAATTGTCTAAGTTTTCGTCTTGCTTTTTGTGTCGATTTATTCATTAAATCGCTTTTGGGCCTGCCTAACCCACTAATGCCAAATAATTTGTCCCACCTTTATCAAACGGACAAAGCAGTTTTGAATCAAAGGGCTAATGGGTAGTAACTTTCATAAAATTTTTAATCTGTAAACAATCAGTGGAGACCATGATCGGGCTCCGCACTCTGTGGCGTCTGATCTGGGTCTTTACTGTGTACCAATGACCCAGAGAAAGGCGCTAGGTTTGTATGGGTTTACTGTTTCTTAAACTTATTTAATACATCTCGATTTATTTGTTGTACTGTAAAACAAAATAAAATTAAAAAATATAATAATAACAAAAGTCAATTAAAAAAACATTACACCATTGAAGAATGACTCAAAATCTCGTCAAAAACATCATTGGTAATGTGGCATCGAGCTATCAAGTCAATCTATCGATAGAAATTCCTAATATAACCGAAAACTACATAAATTTGCACATTTTCACTTGTCGACATTGGGTATCTGCAATTTGCTTATTTAAATATACGTCAAAGATAAGATAAGATAAGATTAGAAATTTTATTTTAAGACGGCATGACAGTAAAACAGAGAAACATAAGCTCTAATGAGCCCTTGATCGTCTAAATGGGTTTTTGACCGTCTAACGTCTCGTTGTTGGGAAGGGTTTTTTATTGGCCTTATATTTTTCTATTCGGGAGGGTTCGGAGCTAATCAGATTGTGTCAGGAAAACTCAGTATGAAATTAGCGTTATAGCTAGGAGGCAGTCATCAGCAAATAGGCGGACAGTCGACTTCACTGCATCGGGAAGGTCGTTGATGTCGCACAAGAACAATAGTTGACCGAGAACAATTATAGTATATATTCTCAGCTAATGTCCCACATTAAAGTTTAAACTTTTAAATGTAAAATGTCACTAGCACAATATAAGTTTACATCTATCAGACAGTGTCTCGAAAAGTCAACGGGCAATATTATGTTGGGGACTTTTTGACAGTAGTTGGGGAGTTTATCAATAACATCACGTGACTTACATGTGCTACAAAATGGTGAATGAATGAATGTGGTGAAATAGATATATATTTTTGCATGCTAGAACGTCAAAACTAACTACTTTTGAGATAGAAAGGACACGGTTTTTGTAAAAACATGGTAATAAAATAAATACATGTTTATATGAACTTAGGGGCTACCTAATAACATAGCAAAACTGTGCAAAACAAAAATAAAGGTAACAAGTTTTAGCTTTTCCAAAAAGCTGACGTTCGTTTAGCCCTATTATTATGTTCTTGCAAACTGCATGATCGTACATTTGTTCTAAGTTCTGATTAAATGTATAATTAATGTACCAACTGTGATTTTGCGATTTTACAGAGCTCTCGGAAACGTAGAATTACGTGTACTGGGGTATAAACTTTTGCCTGGGGACGAATTGGAAATGAAACACCAAAGTCCACAGCTTCAAAACAGGGGAAACCTAATCAAACAAACAACTACTTACAGAAAGCAGTAGAACCTGAAGTTCATGCTAGTATTTTCAATCATGCCCCAGTTATTCCGTGTAAAATGCCCAGGCTGATCAGTCTTCGTTTTGCACACTCACTTATTTTGATGGTGTTTTCTTGTTATGGCTCATATATTTCACAGTCAATGCGGAGTCTGTCTAAAGCTGAGAATATAGCAGAACAATTTCAGGAATGATTGTATCTTTTGCAGGCAGGCATTCAGATAAGAGCATGTAGTTCTTATTTCTCAACCAAAAAAGATGTTATACGAACTTGCGTCCCCTAACAGCTATAAAGAAA
Source organism: Loripinus fragilis (assembly GCA_964019695.1). Taxonomy (NCBI): domain Eukaryota; kingdom Metazoa; phylum Mollusca; class Bivalvia; order Lucinida; family Lucinidae; genus Loripinus; species Loripinus fragilis. The sequence goes on from OZ026518.1 coordinate 99,443,329, forward strand.
TGAGACAGTTCTTCTGAGCTGCCTGCCACATGAAGCATATATATGTTTAAAATGATGGATTTAGAACATAATTACAACTTCAAGATCAAAAGTATGCTTATCTGATCCTATGTTGTAATTTTAGCCTGGAAAAAAGAAGAAATTTATCAACAAGAAAGAAGCGGTGACTTTTCATCTGGTACACAGAAGTCAGAAAGATCCGCTACAAGCAAGTGAAGATGCTTCCAAACATGTTCTTGTCCCAGATGGAACAAATGTATGTATAGAAAGAAGACCAAATCAAATATACAGTGCAGTCCCTTTATAACGCTATGCTTAGGGTCCATAAGAATGGTTATAAGTGAATCATGTTTTAAAGGGACAATTTCACAAATGAATAATGTGAAAATGACCATTTCCATTTCATGGTCATTTTGCAATAATTCCTTTTGTAAAATTCTATGGTAAATTTTTTTGGAGCCACAACAAAACCATGTTAGATAAATGTGCGTAACTGAAAACTATTTTTCTTATTTCTCAACCAAAACATATGTTGTGGGTACTCAAAAGAACCGTCTCAATGAGACGGTTCTTTTGAGCACCGAAAATATATGTTTAGATTGCTGGGTAAGAAAATAATTACAATTTCACGCTAAAAAATGCTTAAATGGACCTACCGTACACCAAACGAGTGATTACCATTCGCCACTAGTCACGGTGGAGGTGACCTAGAGTGACGCACGGTGACATCCACCGACAGAACGAGACTGGTGACCGTTTCACGGTGGATCCGATAATAGCCACGGTGTCGCAGCGTGTATTTTATTGCACTGTTGTATAAACATTACACTCGCGCTTAACAGGTGAGGACACATTTAAACTGTCGAAAACGATCAGTAGCATAGCGCAGGCTTTTCACGGTAATGTGCTAGTTATACTAGAAAGCGTTGAAAATCCAGATTTTCTCCCCATGAAGTATGCCGACACCTGCACGTGAAACAGACGTGACAAAATTCACATCGCATTTCGCCAGCTTTTTACCTTTGACATGCGATCATTTTGAGCACAGATTATGAATTGAGGTTCTACAATAAACTTTACTTTTATTTCGAAGTTATAAGTTGTCTTTTTCTTCTCAACATAACACAACCATATTTTGAGGAAACTCGTTAGTGACGCATTGCAGAGGCAATTCTAACCCCTCTGTTTAGCAAACAATGTTGACCCAGATGAAACGCTATTTGATGCAAGACTCCTCCGCATTGAAATTAAGTTAAGATTTAAAGCATTTCTGTCATGCTGGACTATCAAATTAGATTAGATACCTAATATTTTTTTTAATATTTCTTTTCCCTATGTACTTCGCTTGTGCGAGAAGTGAAAGGTCTAGTGTGGAAAATAACTTTAGGATCATGCCCAAACCACATGCACGATGCACGTTTAAGACCATATACAAAACATCTGCGAAGTTTCCTAAAGACCAGAATAAAATTGAAGAGGAGTTACGCTCACAAATAACTACACATTGTATCCGAGATTGGCAGAAGTTAAAAGTTCAAAGGTTGAAAAAAGTGAAAAAATAATTTGACGATAATGGACCAAACCAAATGCACATTCTCAGTCCATGGACAAAACATCTGTGAAGTTTCAAAAAGATCGTACTAAACCTGTAAGGGGGGGGGGGTGCGCTCATTAAGTTACAGTACCCCTCATTTCACCAATGGACAAACTCATTTTAATAGTCTCATTTGATAAACGTCGGGAGACAATTAATTAAAAAATCTCCCTACCGTGAACAATCGATGTTGGTTTTCATTGCATGTTCGAAGCGAGTCTGTCCATTTGAGCAGTCCCGCCAGTGCTTTTGCTATTCCCATTCAAAACATAAGTGCATTTAGAAGACTTTTTGCACTTAGAGCGAGCAAAACAAAGCCCAAACGAGTCTGCCCAGTCTCGCTGTATAGAGCAAAACGCATTCAAAACGTTTAGAAGACGAGACACGAAATCGATGTTGTTGTTGTTGCTTCTGCAAAAGCTCAGACGTGTGTGCATTTGCACACGCAGACACGAAATCGACGTTGTTGTTGTTGCTTCTGCAAAAGCTCAGACGTGTGCGCATTTGCGCACGCTTGGCAGAGCCTTAGCTACTCAGTAATGGTCCTGATTATAATTTGTTACTCTGATAGTGTTCCTTGAGTTAATTTACAGATTGGACAGGCCACAAAAAAACGTGCAAAATTATCCTGTAGCTACCACAAATTACATGAAGCAGCATGGGCGGATCCAGAGGGGGGGGGCGCAGGGGGTCCGGACCCCCTCTGAAAAATCACAAAAATATAGTGTTTCCGGATTCCCTGAAAAATCTCAAATCTATCAAGCCAGCATTTAATTTTGTGCACTCATCAGCCCGCCAGTGAAACGGCATTAAATGGCGTTTCGCTGGCGGGCCGATGATGGCCTGCTGATAGTGGTATTTTGATCCTCTCATCAACTAAAATACCTTTGTCAAAGTTGGACCCCCTCAGACAAAACATTCTGGATCCATGCATGAGCAGTATATGTCACGATATTTAAACCATACTTTCCTTTTCTTATGTATATCTACACTAACATAACCATAGTTTGAGAACTCGTTAGAACCACATATCTAATGCGATTCTAGTAACGAATACCACCAACAGAAAAACAACAACACTGGAGATCCACTGACATGTGATGTTCCTCTCATGTACATAATGTATATGTTGACATCTGCGCGTGAAACGGGAAGCTGCCAGGTTTCGAGCTTTTTGCACGACGCAGATAATATTAGCGGATGTTTTGAGTGTGATTCCAGTTCAAACATGTGTTTTGGGTTCTCAAAAGAACTGTCTCATCGGAACGGTGAGACGGTTCTTTTGAGTACCCAAGACAAGTGTTTGTTGTTAAGAAACCAAGTTATATGTCATTTACGCATTCTTATCTTGAGGTCTGGTTACTTTTTTTCGTGTACTTTCTCCAAGAAAATATTGCAATGAAGACAGCGGACCGTCGAAGCTCATTGTTTAAAATTCTGAAATCTTTTTTGTAAGCCAATTCCGATGCGTAGACGCATCTGCATAAGCATGCTGTGTTGTCGTTTGCTGTACTGGCCGAAGACTTGCTCGGAAGATTTATGTATATTTCGCAGATGGGATTATTAATTCTTCCGACGTATATGCACAGCTATCTAGTGGGACTAGAGATATTTTGTCACTTCCTTCCCTTCACACACGTCGACCTCTATGAGACGACGTGCATCAAAGATTTTAGACGCCCTGCTTCAAGGTCAAGAATAGAGCAGAAGTTTATTTCAGGTTGTGCATCTGCGCTGTGTGACGTGAACCCCCGTCTGTCGAATACTTATTTTTAAAAGTCGTGTAAAGATGTCAAATCATTTTAACTTTGTTCAGGTTTCGCTGTCCCTTAAAGCGCCAGCGAAAAAAATGCTTCTGAAAATGTAATCTGCTCCAGTTGTCTGCTGCATATATTGACTAATGTAGGCAAACAGTGTGGACCCAATAGGCATTACAAGTGTCGTCTGCTGATAGCCTTTGCAAACAAGTTGGACCCAGATCAGGTCCGATGAAAAGTCGTGCCTGATCTGGATCCAAACTGTTTGACACTTTTATGGAATTCCTGAAATCAGCAAAAGACATTGTCCGTCATTCAATTACTACATTTTGTCACGTACACAAGGGCGATTTCGGCTTTGAAGTCGACAAAGAGTGTTTCAACTTTTGACATCAAAGGTCATGCCAAACTTATTTCTACATGTTGCGAGCACTCATGCCTCTCCAAGGCGATTCTTCCGAGCAGACTCGTCAAGTAACTCGGAGGCACATCAGATATGCGGCAATCTAAAACGCTAATACTATCGACGAACGTAGATAAAAATCGTTCGTGGCAGAGTTTTAGGTTGCAATTTGTCGCCAGACTATGGCAGTCAAAAACACTGTTTCTAGCGATTTTTATCGGCGTTCATGCGCGGATCCAGGGGGGGGGGTCCAACTTTGACAACTTTTTTTTAAGTTAATGAGGGGAGAAGAGAGGATCCAAATACCACAATAAGCGGGCCAGCAACGACCTGCCAGCGAAACGCCACATGGCGTTTCGCTGGCGGGCTGATGGTGGCCCAACATTGAATGCTGGACTTGTACATTTGTAGCTTTGTGATTTTGCAGGGGATCCGGACCAGTATTGCTTTGGAAACCCTATATTTTTTATTTTTTTCAACAGGGGGGGGGTCCATGTCAATTGTTAAGAACGTTTTCGATTGCCGCCTATCCGGTGTTGGAGGGTACAAACAATTTGGTCGTTGTATATTGGTGGAAAATTTAAAACGTCGGTGAATCGAAATTACGGATTTAATTAGTAAATCATTTTCAGGTAAGAAGATAACTTTGTTCACTAACATCAACGAAATGACGTATAGCCGATGATCCTGGAATTATCGGCGGAGGGAGAGGGGGGGTCAAGGCCCAACTGACAAAAAGTTCTGACATTTTTATATGTATTTTAGTCTAACTTAGTTTACGGTGTACTTCAAGAGAACTATTTTTCCAAGGTTACAGGGGGTGGGGTCATGCATTTATAAGCAACTCGTGAGCCTTCGCAGACCTGACGTTATAATCTTATAAACAACCCCACCACTTGAACAGAAGATAAAAAAAACTGAATACGCGCATCTCACTTTAAACTTCTACTCGACTACCCCGCCTTTCCCCAACCCTCTTACCCTCTCCCCACATCGGACAACGCATATCTAACACAGTTGCAACAGATAAGGCTCAGATGAGCCTGCGCACTCGCGCAGTTGTACGGATATAAATTTTTGGCGCACAGCTCCAAAAAGGGGGATGTTTTGAAAATGTTAAGATTCTCGCTTGTCACTGTAGCTGAACAGACTCGTCTTGGAAACTTCGAAGATAAATTATCTCGCGTTTTTTCGTTTCTGGGCCAAAGCATGTATTTTGGGTACTCAAAAGAACCGTCTCGATGTATCAAGCAATGATTTTCTACAATTAAAGAGCAGTTCCTTTGGGTATGGAAAATCACTTTTACCTCATTGGGTGAACTCCCTTGAGTGTTACTATTTTTATTACGCACGTGCGTTGTGTAAATTAATGGGTGCTTCGCCAATGTTGGTATTTGGATCCTCTCCTGTCATCAACTAAAAAACGTTTTTTCTGGATCCGCGAATGACCAGTGCGCATATATGTGCGCTTCGTCACGTAGACAATCAATTTGTGAGCTCGTGTCTCGTGTCTACAAGGGAGGGGTTCATTGTCACCTTCTGACTGGGGGATGGAGGGGGGGGGGGCTATCAGATGGTATGAAAAAATACAAATGGTGCGCAGGGCTCGAAAATTGTACACGTCCGCTCGTATTTACGAGTGGAAGTTCGGTAAGGGCGAGTGGAAATTGCCATTAACTAGCCCGACAGGACGAGTAGATTTTTTTGGTTTTGTAATTTTTTTTTTGAGGAAAAAAAGAACTAACTAGCATGTTTTACAGCCTGCAAAAGCAACGCAAACACGGTGAAGAAAGATCGTTCGGTAGGTTTAAAATGTCACTAAAATGTGACCGGATGTTTACACTAGTCAGCGGTATTAAAATCTGGTTGATCTTTGAACTAAATACCGGGACACATTGGAAAATCAATTCTAGAAACTTACACCGTGCAGTTATTGATGCATATGAAACTCTTGTGTGACTTATGAATTCTGCTGAGGTGCAGCACATGAAGCATATTATGATTCTTATTCTCATTATGCTGACAATCTCACCAACAACTGCTGAATGTGAGAGAGGTTTCAGCTCAGTTAACAATATTAAAACCACTGCAAGAACAAGCATGAAACAGGAAGCTTTGTCTAGTCTTGTTATAATTAAGGTTGATGGTCCTGATCTTATGGAATACAATCCCACAGAAAGCATTATAAACTGGTTAAACAGTGGTAAAGGGACTAGACACATTAAGGGGCACATATGTACTGGTCCGAGGGATCCAAAGGCTGCTGCACCTCAGTCTGATGCAGATGGCTGAATAGTTTGATGGCTGAAAGGGAAAAGTGTAAACCTCAGTTTTATTTATTTTGACATATATTACTAGTCAGTTGATGTCAGATGTCACCTAAAACTAATCGTAAATAAGTTACTGAATTATGTGTTTTGTCTCTTTTAAAATACCAGACTTAAGGACGAGTTCAACTGGAGTAAGGACGAGTGAAAAAATTAGACCACTTGCCCCACAGGACGAGTAGGTCCAAAAAATTTTTTCGAGCCCTGGTGCGTTAGAAGATAAGGCTTTTATAAATGGACTATTAGTAAATCATTTGAAGGTAAGATAAATATTTTTTGTACATAGTCCACATCCACGCAGTCTGAGCGCCTTTGTTTTCAATTTAAAGGAAAGGATCATATCTAGACTTGCTATGGGCGAGCATAAGTAACTCAGCAGGCTGGTTTTATCATAACCTCTTTTTTAAATTTGATATTTCTTGTGAAGTTTACTCAATTCAACACCAATTTCTTTGTAATCCATTCTTCATTTAGTACCTTGCTACCATGCGCAGAAATGGCGTCTGCTTTTGTATTAAATTCGATATACTTGATGAAGTTTAATTGATTGAACATCAATTTCTTTGTTTAGCCGAATCCATTATTATGGCGATTGCTAGCCTCCGCTTTTTTTTTTATTTGACATTTCTTAATGAATTTTATTAATTCAACATCAATTTCTTCATCATCCATTCTCCATTAGTCGAATCCATTATAATGGCGATCGCAAGCCTATGAAGGCGGTAAGCTGTACCTTGCTACCATGCGCAGAAATGGCAAAGGTAAACAATAAGTCATAAATTTCTCGCTCTGACACGTACAGACACGGTATTTCTCGCCCTGACACGAACAGACAAGGTGTCGCAATAAAACATCCCATCTCCCGAAAATCAATAATTACGCCACGTTCTTCGTCACGCTGACTGTCTCGTTGATTTACCTGGAATTCAGGGTGGCCGTCACCATGAAACCACCGTGACTGGGCGAGACACAGGGTGGCGACACCGAAACCAACGTGAAATATGGTAAATCCTCGTTTGGTGTACTGTATGTTCAAATTGGTGTTATAATGAGGTGTGTTATAATGGGACTTCACAGTATGTGTTTATGGTAACATAAAGTTAATTCATTGTGCATGCTGTGTAATTTTGCATGCCGTTATGTCGTCTGATGATGATTTTCTTTTTCAAAATGTTCTTTCAGTTATAACATCTGGGCCTAATCTGGGTCCATACTGTCTGCAAAGGTTATCAGCAGACCGTATAAGCTGTCCTTAGTATTTAATCCTTTGTATTCGGGGAACCCCTAAACGAGTACTTTTGCAAACAGTGAAGACCGAGATGAAATGCAGCATAATGTTGCATTTCATCAGGGTCTATACTGTTTGTAAAGGTAAAAAAGATATTTAGACAAAAGAATACAATATTTTTTTGAAAATTATTATAACCTGACACCCCTAGATATGTACAATGGACTGTCCCAAGTTTATGTAACATCAGAATGTCAAAATGTTTGGATCCAGATCAAGACTCAACAAAAATCGGGCCAAATCTGGGTTCATACCGTCTGCAAAGGTTATCAGTAGACCTTAGAAGCTGCCCTTAGTATTTAACCCTTTATGTTCGGGAAACCTCTAAACGATTACTTTTGCAAAAAGCGAAGACTCAGATGAAATGCAGCATAATGTTGCATTCCATCAGGGTCTATACTGTTTGTAAAGGTAAAAAAGATCTTCAGACAAAAGAATACATTTTTTTTGTGAAAATTATTATAACCTGACACCCATAGATATGTACAATGGACTATCCCAAGTTTATGTATCAAACAAGAAGGAAGAATCCATTAGTATACAAAGGGTTAAAGAGTTAGAACAAAAGAAATCCAATATGACATTACATGTTTAGAATGGTTAGAAATGTGTTTTCAAAATGTTGTCTACTGTTCATAACATAAAATTGTTTTAAAATGTTGCTTGCTACAATTATGTTGAAACACAACTTTAAGATCTATTTTCTTTCTACTGTTTTCGTGGTGTAAAAATGAATATTCAAATGTCAAATATTAGGTACATGTAGTCTACTACAAGAGAAATGTTGTCTATTGTTTTTAAATGTTGCTTGCTTCAATTGTTTTATGTCATTTTGAACACTTTTCGTTTGGAAAAGGGGATCATTTCAGTCTAAAATTTTATCAAGGAAAACACCAGCCACCACTTTCAGATTCAAAGGGAAATATATTCTCCCTTGATTAAGATGCCACAAAAGTAGTGGAAAAGAAAATCATTAGAGTTCAATATGTGCTTTGTAAAACTTAAAAAAAAATGGGCTTTTTGCGTGGGAAAACCTGTCTTCTGGGTTTCAGACCAAATGATGCTGAGTCAAACCAATCTGCTCAGCTACAGAGGCTAGCAAGAATATTAAAACTTTGCACTTAGCAGGCTTAGCTATATAATTTCCATAGAGCGAATAAGAAAGGCGCTGATCAGATTGCACATGTGCAGTCTGATCAGCACCTTTGTTGGTCGCTTACATTAAAAGTCAGGTTAACAGGTGTTACGTGCCAGGCGTAACTAGAAACAAATTCAGGAAACCAAAATTTGCTATTTGGAAAGTCAGCAAAAAGCACTTTTCAAATTTAACAAAATTTATTAAAAACAAAAATTATCATTTACAATAAGCAATGGAAAATAGTTATACAATCAAAGAAAGTTTAATTTACAATACCTTTTATGTCCAAACTGTCCCTCAGAATATTTATCAACACAAGTCTTTCAGCAGTTTCTGATCCCAGATTTTGAAGATAAATCCAAATGAACATGAAGTCTGAATCCAAAACTGAATAATCTAAAGTAATCCAGAATGAATAAATTAATCACAGTATTCCAGTATAGAATTCCAGCACAAAAGGTTTAGACTTTTAAATGGTGAAATTATTTCAAAGATGCCCTTATGAAAAATTTACTCTTATATATACCCTTTAAGAAAGTTCTAGAACGGTCAAGAAAGACTATTATATCATATGCTATATTTACTTATTCTGGAAAATTCCACAAACTTCTACTGAATTCCAGTACCTACTCAAAGTTTCTATTTGCATAGAAAAGAAAAATCTAGAAAATTCCCGACTTTTCTGGAAAGTTCAAGGTGATTAGTCATCATTCTAGAAAAATCTTATAACCCAATAAATACTTTGTTTACAACAACTTATTTACCATCAATGTCTCCAATATCTGGGTCAGCAGAAACTAAGTAAACAAAATATAAAAACAGATAAACAACATACATGTTACACTTCCCCTCCTCAAAGAAAAGAAAGTTTTATGAAGTAAAGCTTTCTTTTGCAATAATGAACAATTATATAACAAACAATAATGTAAAATCACATCAGATCAATAAAGAGCAATAGTAAAAAGCTGAATATCAATAATACTGAGGCATCTAAGCCCTAGAGAGTGCATCTGGGATGATATTATCTTTTCCTTTAATATGCCTGATATCTAGATTGTGCTCTTGCAACATGAGACTCCATCTTAGTAAACGCTGGTTCTTGTTTTTCATTTTATGAATGAAAGTCAGTGGATTGTGATCAGTGAATATGACAATAGGTGCAACTGAAGAGGCTAGGTAAACTTCGAAGTGCTGAAGTGCAAGGATGAGAGATAAGCATTCTTTCTCTACAGTAGAGTAATTTCTCTGATGTTTGTTAAACTTTTTAGAATAGTAACAAACAGGATGATCAACACCATTGTCATCTTCCTGTAACAATACACTGCCTGCACCAACATCACTGGCATCTATGGCCAACTTAAATTCTTTGTCAAAGCTTGGTGCTAAGAGAACTGGAGCACTTTTAAGTATGGCTTTAAGCTTATCAAAAGACTTCTGACAATTATCAGTCCAAATAAACTTGACCCTTTTGCCAAGTAAGTTTGTCAAAGGCTCTGCTATGACAGAGAAATTATTACAGAATTTCCTGTAATATCCAGCCATACCGAGAAAGCGCATCAGTTGTCTTTTGCCAGAAGGTACGGGAAATTCTGATATAGCCTCAACTTTAGCTTCTGCAGGTTTTACCAGACCTTGTCCAACCAGATGACCTAAAAATGTCAAATTTGCATGGCAAAATTCACTCTTTGTTAAGTTAACTGTTAGTTTAGCTTCACTAAGTATGTCGAAGAAATTTCTGATAGTCTGTAAGTGTCGTTCCCATTCTTCGCTGAAGATGATAGCATCGTCGATATAGGCTTTACAGCCAACCAGATTAAATATCAAGCTGTTAACCAAGCGTTGAAATGTCGCTGGAGAGTTCTTCATTCCAAATGGCATAACTTTATACTGATACAATCCGTCTGGAGTAACAAATGCTGAGATCTCCTTTGCTCTGTCTGTCAGAGGTATTTGCCAAAATCCTTTAAGCAGGTCGAATTTTGTAACATATTTGGCTTGTCCAATGTTATCGATGCAGTCATCGATTCGTGGGATGGGAAAAGTGTCAGTTTTGGTGACAGAATTTACTTTACGATAGTCCGTACACATGCGAAATGTCCCATCAGGTTTTGGTACAAGAATACAAGGAGAACTCCATTCACTTTGACTAGGTTCTATAAAGTCATTATCCAGCAAATATTGAACTTCATCTCTGAGAATTTGTTGTTTTACAGGGTTCATTCTGTATGGATGTTGTTTCACAGGTTTTGAACCATCAATTAGTTCAACATCATGATAAATTTTGTCAGTTTTGGATGGAATGTCCGGAAATAAGTGCTCATATTCAAGAATTAACTGCTTCAGTTCAAGTCTCTTGTCTGAACTAAGATGAGACAATTTCTGGTCAAGATTCTTTAAGATATCAGAGTTCTTGAGTTTTGACGACGCGGGATCAGATTTCACAAAGTTCATATCTTCAGAGTCCATTTGATTTTGTTCAAGAGGGACAGAATTAACTAGATTTACTGATGAAATAACAGAACTATCCCTATCAATGTACTTTTTAAGCATGTTGATATGACATAATTGTTTCTGCTTGCGCCTCCCAGGAGTGTTGACAATGTAATTTACATCACTTAACTTTTTGTCAACAGTATAAGGACCATAATATCTAGCTTGCAATGGCTTACCAGGAATGGGCAAAAGAGCAAGTACCTTGTCTCCAGGTTCAAAATTTCTATCCTGTGCACTTTCATCATAACGCAATTTCATTTTGCTCTGAGCTGATTTGAGATTGGACCGAGCAGCTTCACAGGCTTTTGATAATCTGTTTTTGAAATCAGACACATACTGAAGTAAGTTCAAAGAACTGTCATCATCTGAGAGAAATTTTTCTTTCAGAAGTTTCAAGGGTCCACGCACAGTATGCCCAAATACCAGTTCAAATGGGCTGAACCCAAGAGACTCTTGTACAGATTCCCTTACAGCAAATAAAAGCAAATGTATACCTTCATCCCAATCTTTTTCAGTGTCAAAGCAGTAAGATCTGATCATGTTTTTCAAAGTTTGATGAAATCTTTCTAAAGCACCCTGACTTTCAGGATGATAAGCGGATGACTTGTATTGTTTGATGCCAAGTTCATGCATGACTTGCTGAAAAATTCCTGACATAAAATTTGAACCTTGATCAGATTGTACAGACCTTGGAAGTCCCACAAAAGTGAAAAACTTCACAAGTGCCTTTACAATTGTCTTAGTCTTGATATTTCTGAGTGGAATGGCTTCAGGGAAGCGTGTTGAAGCACACATAATAGTCAAAAGATATTGACAACCTGACTTTGTTTTGGGTAGGGGACCTACACAGTCAATAATGATTCTGCTAAAAGGTTCATCAAAGGCAGGAATGGGCTGTAAAGAAGCTTTTGGAATGATCTGATTGGGTTTTCCGACCATTTGACAAGTGTGACAGGATTTGCAGTGCTGAGAAACATCAGATTTTAATCCTGGCCAAAAGAAATGATTAAGAATCTTGTGATAGGTCTTATTTACACCTAAGTGGCCTGACATAGGAGTTTCATGAGCTAAATTCAAAATTTCAGGACGATATGCCCTAGGGACCACAATCTGGTGGTTAACAGTCCACTCATCATCTGCTGAGACATCAGGAGGACGCCATTTTCTCATCAAAATGTCATTTTGCACATAATAACAAACAGGGACTTGTGACATTTCATTTTCATCTAAAGCTCTATCAAATAAAAGTGATATCTCAGGATCACTATGTTGTTCCTTACAAAGCTGTGACCTTGATAGCTGGTCATGACCTTGATCATTAGAAATTAAAGGCGGAGGATCAGGATTTGACCTTGGAGTGTCAAAGTCAGTCTGAATGTCAGACTGGCTGGGAGAAAGAGAACTTGAAATCTCATCATTAAAGGACTGACCTATTAAAGTTTCAGCTAAATTAATATCTTGCATCCCATTATTCTGATTGGCTTTCTTTGCCATTGCCCTAGTGACAGCACAAGAAGGGTAAAGGTCAGGAATTTCCTGCTCAATAGGATCAGGCGGTTGATCAACACAAGGTGTGTTGGTCAAAAGTGGGTCTACCACAACCTTATCTCCAGCCAAATCGTTGCCTAACAGCAAGTGAACACCTTTAAAAGGTAAAGAAGGTCTAATACCTACAGCCACGAGACCAGTAACTAAGTCTGAGGACAAATAAATGTTATGGAGCGGTACATTAATAAATCCACACTCTACACCCTGGATAAGGACACTTGTCCCAGAAAAAGTCTTCTCAGAAAAAGGCAGGGTATCTGCTAAGATAAGAGATTGAGAAGCACCAGTATCTCGTAAGATTTTAATAGGGGTAGACTGGGCAAAGTCACTATTTAGTGACACGGAACCATCTGATAAGAATGGTTCATAAATCTCCATAACGGTATCAGTCTCAGATGTTTTGACCAAAATCGGATTCTCATCCTGAATAGAAGACTGTGGTTTTAGCCTTAAAGAGGTGAGACCTGTGGGTTTAGGACTCTCCTGTCTTTCTTTTTCTCTCTTTCTTTTTAAAGCTATACATTCAGATATGATATGACCAGATTGTTTACAATAATTACAAATTGGCTGGGATAATGGACTTTGACCTTTGTTTTCACCAGAAAATCTAGGTTTTGGAGTAAATGAATGACTGGGATTATCTGATGGATTACTGGGGTTGGATTTTGGACCTGACTGAGGGGAATATGGTTTTGACTGAGGGGAAAATGGTCTTGATTGAGGTGTAAATTTCAATTGAGGGTTGAATGGTTTCCTAGGAAATGGCTTGCTAACAAAAGAAGTTTTATGAGTCAAAGAATAATCATCAGCTAGTCTAGCTGCTACATCCAAATTTTCAACTTCTTTTTCATTTAAGAAAGCCCTGACATCAGAATTTATACACCATTTGAATTCTTCAACAAGCACGAGCTGTCTTAGTTTTTCATGATCAGAGCCTACTTTCTTTGAAGAGCACCACCTATCAAATAATTGTTCTTTTGTTCTAGCAAATTCCACATGAGTCTGGTTAGGTTCTTTTCTACAATCTCTAAATTTCTGCCTGTAAGCTTCAGGGACCAACTCATAAGCCTTAAGAATAAGTTCTTTTACTTTGTCATAATCTGAGCTTTGTTCTAGTGAAAGCTGAGTGTAAATTTCTCGAGCTTTGCCTATAACAACACTCTGCAAAAGTAAGGTCCAGTGCTCTCTTGGCCATTTCAGGTTTTCTGCTACCTTCTCAAAATGTAAAAAATATTTATCAACTTCTTTTTCTTGAAATGGAGGAACGAGCCGGATGTGTTTTGTCACATCAAAAGATTTGCCAGAGTCTAAAGGCAAAGGTTTTGATTTAGATTTTCCTTCTAACTCAAGTTCTTTCATTTTTAACTCAAATTGTAATTTTTCTTTTTCAATTTCAATGCGTTCTTCAGCTTCTAGCCTTAATTTCTCATTTTCTAATTTTTCTCTTTCTATTTCTCTTTGTTTTTCCTTCTCTCGTTCTTCCATTTCTAACCTTAATTTTTCATGTTCTATTTTTTCTCTCAACAGCCTATCTTCTCGTTCTAATGTTTCCAACCTTATTCTGTCTTCTCGCTCTTCTTTCTCACGTCTCAATCTCTCTTCATGTTCTAACCTTAATTTTTCCATCTCAACTTGCCTTTTTATTTCTAATTCTCTCAACTGCAAATCAGTCTGGGTAACCAGAATCTGAGATGTGGCTGAGGAATCAAATATTTCTTCATCAACAAAGAACTGAATGAGAATATTCTTAATTTCATGTTTTAACATAGTCTTTTTGATATTGGGTAGGCCATAATGGTCAGCAATATCCAAAAGATCAGACTTTTTTGCCAAGTCTAACAGCTCCTGAGAAGGTGACGCAGTAAAATCACTAAGTTTGAATGACATATTTGCTTTCTGCTGGCTTCAGCTAGTAAAACAGCAAACAGTAAAATTTATTTTAAATTTCAAACTAATTTGGTGCAAAAATAATTTCAATCCCGGACTCTGAGCCCCCAATTTCTGTTACGTGCCAGGCGTAACTAGAAACAAATTCAGGAAACCAAAATTTGCTATTTGGAAAGTCAGCAAAAAGCACTTTTCAAATTTAACAAAATTTATTAAAAACAAAAATTATCATTTACAATAAGCAATGGAAAATAGTTATACAATCAAAGAAAGTTTAATTTACAATACCTTTTATGTCCAAACTGTCCCTCAGAATATTTATCAACACAAGTCTTTCAGCAGTTTCTGATCCCAGATTTTGAAGATAAATCCAAATGAACATGAAGTCTGAATCCAAAACTGAATAATCTAAAGTAATCCAGAATGAATAAATTAATCACAGTATTCCAGTATAGAATTCCAGCACAAAAGGTTTAGACTTTTAAATGGTGAAATTATTTCAAAGATGCCCTTATGAAAAATTTACTCTTATATATACCCTTTAAGAAAGTTCTAGAACGGTCAAGAAAGACTATTATATCATATGCTATATTTACTTATTCTGGAAAATTCCACAAACTTCTACTGAATTCCAGTACCTACTCAAAGTTTCTATTTGCATAGAAAAGAAAAATCTAGAAAATTCCCGACTTTTCTGGAAAGTTCAAGGTGATTAGTCATCATTCTAGAAAAATCTTATAACCCAATAAATACTTTGTTTACAACAACTTATTTACCATCAATGTCTCCAATATCTGGGTCAGCAGAAACTAAGTAAACAAAATATAAAAACAGATAAACAACATACATGTTACACAGGGCAGAGTAGTGCAGTCGGTAATGTGTCTGGCTACAGATGCGTGTTTGACTGCAGATCCAGCTCGCGAGTTCGATCCCGGCCTGGTCGCATACTGTCGTGGAGATTGATCATGAAATAATTTCTACGGTCATTCTCCTCCCTTCCGATTAATCCTTCAAGAAGGGTTGTTGTCAGTTTCAAGTGAAAGTATGTGCGCGGAGTACTGGTTAACCGCTTGTTCAAGCTTGCCCAGGAAAAAGTGTGGTTAGGTGAACTGACCATCCCGCCATGACCACAACTGTTGACTTGGGACGTAAAGCAACAAAGTCAGGTTATCTTCCATCCAGGCCTCTAATAAAGAAACAGTTTTATCTAGATCTACACTGTTTATGCATGTCTTACACAGCTTTACAATTTATTTAAGGTTATTTTTTGTTGATAGGACTCTAAATCCAAGAGGTTGGAAGAACAGCGTAAATTTGGCGTATTTTACGATGATGAGTACGACTATATGCAGCACTTGAAAGATGCAAATGAAGTGTATGAGCTGGAAGAGGTTAATGATAGTAGAAGCAGTAATCAGAATAGAAATGTGAGTATAACCAGGGCCTGCATAATAGGGAGTGGGTATTGAAAGATGCGAATGAAGTGTATGAGCTGGAACCGGTTAATGATAGTAGATAGAAATGTGAGTATAATCAGGGCCCTACATAAGGGTGTATTCTTACTGATATGGTTGATAAGATATGAATGTGTAATTAAAAATTCTTTTTTTCACAACCAAATCATATTTTGTGGGTAATTAAAAGAAACGTCTCAATAAGACAATTCGTTTGAGCACCCAAAAGTGAAAACACATGTTCAAACTGATGGGTTAGAAAATAATCACAATGTGTGGGAGTGGTTAACATTTTTCAGGGGTGTAGCCAAAGACTTTATCATGTTGAAGCCCACCAAAAAATAGAGAATTAGACTAGTAGATATCTGACCATGGTGAGCTGAGGGTAGATTTTTTTATGCCACATGAAATAGGAAGGTGAAGAATGATGTGTACTTTCACCTATTCATGGCCCTAGAGAAGAAAATGGTCTTGGAATTGTCATGAAAGTTCACTGGCTTCTTACAGAAGTCTTATTGAATAACCTGGGTCAAGCGCCAAGGAATATCATCTTCGCAAGCCACGGGTTCAAAGTCCACTCTGTTCCTTCCTTGGCTTGCGAAAATGCAAGGAATATTTGCTTATTGCATTTTGAAAGTATGTAAATTATAGTTAATTATATGACTTTGCTGCTCACATACACAAGTTTCGATAAAGGTAAAGACTCTGATCAAATTTAGACCCCTAGCTCAGCTGGAGATGTCAACATGGGCCTTAATTGGAGGCTTTTGTGCATGTGCTGGTCCATATGGCTATATTGAGTGTGTAGAAAATAGTCTAAAATTTATACTTAACCTTTTATCTTTTTAACTCTGCCTCCTAGTGACGTCTGCTAGTATGCTAAAGCAAACAGTTTGGGCAAAATTTCGGGCCTGATCCGGATCCAAACTGGTTGACACTCTGATGGCATTCCTGAAAGAAATTTTAGGAAAAGTTGACTCTGAAAAATGTCAGCAGATGATAAAAAAACATGCAAATTACCCAGTAGGCAGAGTTAACTCATAAAGCACCACCTATAAGGACCTCGGACAGTCTTAATGAAGGATTGCCCATAAAAATGACCAGAGAAAAGTTTCAAAGAAAATCATATTTTTTCTATGAAAAAGATAGTAGGTTCAACCCTCGGCTTATCCACAAAAGCCGTTTTCTCATTGGACAAGTACCAATTGAAAAATATGGTTGAAAACTCTGTTTTTGCTATTCAACATATAGAAAATAGAAAAAAAGTTTTACTGAAGTACTTTCCCCTCCCCTCCCCCCCCCCCCCCCCCCCCCCCCCCCCCCCCCCCCCCCCCCCCCCCCCCCCCCCCCCCCCCCCCCCCCCCCGTGACCAAACTAATCCTTTTGCATTGCATACAGTTGTAGTTTTACATTTCACACATCATATAAAAACGGCATGATTGGTCACGGGGGGGGGGGAACGCTGTCAAAATGCTCAAAAACACTTTATTATAAAAAATATTAGAAACTTATTTTGTAAAAACCTGTAGGTAAATATCAATTTGCAATGGCATGTATCAGGGCTTTAGTTATGAGTGCTTACAAAGTAATTAATTGTCTCTTTCTCAACCAAAACATATGTTGTGGGTACTCAAAAGAATCGTCTCAATGAGACTGTTCTTTTAAGCACCAAATTAAAGGTTAAATCTGATGTGTAAGAAAATATAAACGATTTTACGCTCAAAACTGTGCTTATCTAGACTATGATTTATACAGTATACAGATATGTTACACCTCAGTGCACAAGTAAACTGGTAGACCTTGAAACATTACAGGTAATAGTCAAAAGTAATTGAAAGCACACTTCTTTAGATGAAACAATGACATCTTCTCAACCCGAATTTTATGCAAACGCATCACTTTCATCTCAAGTTTTATGCTGCAAACATAATATTTACATGTATTTAGGTGAATACTTGACTTAACTTTGACTTTCTGTGAAATAAAATTTGGTCACAAAAAATACCCTCACCCTCTAAACCCTTGAGTCCTGGCATAATTATGCAATATTTTCAGATTATTTTTATTTTGCTAGGTGCACTAAATGTAAGGGTTTGATTTAAGCACAAAACTATAGTTTTAAGTAATGCTTTATCTTAGCCACAGGCTGTCAAAATTTGGGCAGATTGAATAGGAAACTGTCCGAGGTCCTTTGCAGCAGATGAAACTTTCAGTTTTTGTTGCTTTTTCAAAAATAAAGCTTGATATTTTGTGTGAATTCACATGAAGATCATGCCTTATTTTATTCAAAAATTAAGAAAGATGTCACAAAGTTTGTCGTTATGCAATTGTGATTTGTGCTTTAAGGGTTAAACTGTTACTATGAGTAGTTCTGGCTGACCAAACAATTATGTTTCAGGGACCATCACTCAAGCTTCCATCAAGTGTATTTGCCTCTAATCTAGAGAAAGATGTTGGTCTCCTCAATCAGGCTGTGCGTGTTAGAGGTGGGTTCATGTCTACATTGTAAGACTTTAAAGCATGGTTTTAAAAATGTTTTCCAAGTATTTTCATGTTTTAATTTAAAAAAATTAATTTAATCAATAGTGTTCTTATTTCGTTTGAGAGAGAGGCACACAGTGGCAGAGTGCTTGTCTTGAGATCGAGAGCCTCACCTAAGCTCTGTGTTGCAGGATTTGCACAGGCTTGAAAAGTACTTGAATTTCACTATTTTTTGTAAAACGTAATCCTGTTAATGTAGACTAAAATTAGTATAAAATTGTTGTCCCTTTATTTTGTGCAGCATAATACTGCACCAAATAAAGAGACAACAATTTTATGCTTCTTTTCTGATACTTATTTATCGGTTCAATCAGTTCATCATTTGCGAAATTAAATTTTAATGTGTAATTCAATATGTTTCATAAACTTTTGGTCCTTGAAAACTATAGTATAGGTTTTTAGAAGTCCTTGAAAAGTCCTTGAATTTTACATAACCTTGCCTGTATGAACCATGTGTTGTGTTCTTAAGCACTACTTAGTACTGGACTACTAGTTCACCACAAGAAACATCCTGACATGACTGAAAAATTGTTAATTGGTATATAAAGCATCATCTGGGGAAATATCATTGATGCATCAGTACATTGTGATATTTTTATTATTATACTGTATTGTGATGTTTATTCTTTATTGTTACTTGGCAATACTTGTATGTCACATGGAAAACAGACATCATAAGCAATGCATCTTTCTGTCGCTTTCTCTGATAAAACTTATTCATCTGTATGACGCAGCTTACACAAAGAGTAAAAATAGTTGATGCATAGATTCTTCTAGTCTACCTACAAGCAATAACAGTTATTTCTGGTCAAGTGAATCTAGCTTTATGTAAATTTGAGTTTATTACTGCTCGGGCCGAGTTTGAAAGGTACCAATTTGTTATTGACATAAGAGGTCGATCCTCCTCTTTCGTAAACACCCATATAAGTCTAGCATCCTTTTTGTTGGATATCGGCAAACAGTGCAAAACAGGAGCAGATGCCGCAAAATGCGGTGTCTGATCAGGTTATCAACTGTTTGCTTACAGGAGTTTCTTTTAAAATTTGAATAGAAATGAAAAATACCACTCAACAACCCTAAGATTGGAAATGGACTAGTCCAATAGATAAGGATGGGAAAATACATTCTGCATAAATGAGACAAGTATGGTGGTAGATAGTTTTCAAAAAATTTACTTTTCGTCATGCTTTCCCATTATACACATTGTCCATAAGTCATGTACAAATTTATGTGGCCAGGCCCAAATCAGAAAATAAAATGATCACAGAAACAGAATAGTTGCACCTGGTGTATTGAGTGTTATTGGTGAATTCCTTAATTTCCTTAAATTTTTCAGGACCTCAGCCGAACTGGGATCCCGATATTGTTGAGGCATTAGATGATGACTTTGACATGGACGACCCAGATAATCAACTGGAGGATGATTTTATTCTCAAGGCTAATAAACCAGTAGATGATGAGGGGTATGTTCAGTATGAACCAGCACATGAGATTTTGGTACTCGTGGCTTAATCGGTGACTGGAAAAGGCCAAGACCATGCTGATGAGCCTGTGCATTCGTCGATACTTGCCAGAGCTTATAAGTAGAAGGGCTTTTGCTGCTGGCATAAAGTATGGAAAACCAAGTAGACTATTATCCACACTGTATAGCTGAACATACACATTTAAAGAGATACCTTAAAACCTCAAAAATTCGAACTTCGATTTTTCGAAATACTCATTAATTCGAAATAAAGTCTGGGCACGAAGGATTCAGAGAATATGGCCTATATTTAAATACTATCTATAAAACATATTTTTGTGTGCATAAAAACAGAGACATTTCTTTTATGCACACAAAAGATATGTTTGAAAGGGAAAAAAACCCCGATGATAATCATTTGGGGTAGGGGTATATATACTTAATTCTACCTACCTAAATTTGAATTTTCGATACTTCGAAATAAAATCTCTAGTCTCTAGGACTTGAAATTTACAAGATTCGACTATTTTACACACATGGTGTAAGTACCATTATCTCGTGGGCTGGCTAATATTAGATGTAAAGGTCCAAATTAAGCAAACCTGGTGTCAGAGCGTAAAGTTGTATTATTTCCTTATCTATCTGTTTAATCATGTGTTTTGGGTGCTCATTGAGACGGTTCTTTTGAGCACACACAACATATGTTTTGGTTGAGAAATAAGAAAAATAATGTATATATCGAGGAGTCATAGGTTATAGCTTCCAAATAATAAATAATTTTTTCTCAGAAGATTGTTTTTGTCTTAACAATCTGTTAAGACCCTGATGAAATGCTGCATTATGCAGCATTTCATCTGGGTCTTCACTGTTTGCCAAAGTACACATTTAGGGGTTACCAGTATACAATGGGTTAATCAGTCCACTTGCTTTTAAAAGGCAAGTGCTTACTAAACATAACTTTTTATTTTTGTAAAATTTCTCAAATGCATAAATATCATTTTAGAAGCATGCCCATATTGGTCCTAAATTATGAGCAAGGAAAACTCTGTCATATAATGTATCCCTCCATGTTAAATGACTCCCATGAATGAAGTTAACAATAGCTCCCGTAACAGAGGATAAAAATTCCACTCGAATTCTCATAATTACGAGTGAAATCTAGAAAGGACTAGTAATTCTTCCCAAAGCACTCATCCTGTAAGAAGAAGGAGAAGACATATTACTCCCTTATGTTCTTTATTGCATATGCTTTTAAAGGACAAGTGCATGTGTTTGCAGGACGAGTGAAAATTGTAAGTCACTCGTCCTGCAGGACAAGTGCACTGCAGTATTGAAATATTTTTGTTCCCTGTGTAACATTAACTTCAAACTAAATAGGGCTAACTAAACAAATCAAAAATGCAAATATAGTTTTTAAAAGAAGTCTAGTATCCTTTTAATACAGGGCTTACCCTAGCTCAGAATTTGTTGTAGCCAACACTTAAGCCAAATTTTATATAAAGAGTTGGAGCCAAATGAAATTAACTTTAGCCAAGGTTTTAGCCAGAAAGAAGCATCAAGTTGTTTTATATTTTTATTAATTTAACTCTTTGCCCGCTAGGGGCCACTTTTGTTGTATGCTAATAACCTTTACAAACACTGGACCCAGATCAGGCCCGAAAAAATGTCGGGGCTGATCTGGATCCAAACTGTTTGACACCCTGATGGTATTGAAAAAATCCAGCATCCAAAGAGTAAAATATGGCACAATAATAAAGTGTGAAGGAATAATATAAGCAATATTGGAAAATCCAAAAGCCAATCAAAATACGCTTTTTTGCAAATATATAATTTTTGAACCACCAAGACTATACCTTTAGCCAATGACTTACATTTTTAGCCACTCTACATTTTTAGTAGCAAATGGCTACAATTGCTAATGGCAGGGTGAGCCCTGTAATAGGACATTGGCAAACACTGCAGAACCAGACCAGACACTGCAGAATGAAATGTCTGATCAGATGGGTTTTTTTTGCGGTCAAAATGTTCTATTGAAATGCCTAACAACACTGAAATTGGAAATGGACTCGTCCAATTGATGAGATTGGAAAGTTCATTCAGCTTAAAGGGTTAAAAGCAGGTTAGATTAAAAGCTATGAAAATGTTACATACTCTTATTATGAGCCACGACATGTGATTTCCAACAATGTAGTATTTTGACATGTGTAGACTCAGATGAGTCTGGAAAACCTCCTTTTAAGCTTAGAAACTCCACATGATGTTTGCTCAGTAGCTTAACAGTTGTAGAATATTCAAGCGACTAGCAAAGGCTCTGATCAGACTGCACATATGTGCAGGCTGATCTTAGGCTTTGCTGGTCGCACATACCACATTGTTGGAAATCTCATGTCGTGGCTAAATTATTTTATAGATGTGAAGAGGGTGATGACGCAGATAAAGTCAGTATTGCCTCAGACGAGGTTGAATTGTCAGATGATGATTTTGACGAGGATTTCGTGTATGGAGACAATCAGTTTATGGACGAGGAAACAAGGTCAAGATTCACGAGCTACTCTATGTCGTCATCAGTTATCAGAAGAAATGAAGGCTTGACTTTACTGGATGATAGGTTTGAAAAGGTATATCAAATCAATTTTATTCAGGGGACTAAAATTCCACTCGTAATTACGAGTGAAATCTAGAAAGGACGAGTAATTCTTCCCAAAGCACTCGGACTGTAGGACGAGTGCTTTGGAAAGAATAACTCGAGGAAGTCATTACATATTACTCCCTTATGTTCTTTATTGCATACACTTTTAAAGGACAAGTGCATGACATTGTGTTTGCAGGACAAGTGAAATTGTAAGTCACTTGTCCTGCAGGACTAGAACAATATTGAAATATTTTTGTCCCCTGTTATTACCAGGCCCCTACTCCATAGATAAGGGTGCGTAAATAAAAATGAATTTCTTATTTTTTAACCAAAACATATGTTGGGGGTACTCAAAGGAACCGTCTCAATGAGAGGGTTCTTTTGAGCACTCAAAACTTATGTTAAATCTGATAGATAAGAAAATATTCACAATTTTACGAACAATTACATTGTTATCTATACCTAGATGTATTGCAATGTCCAATTATAGGAATTTCAACACTAATATTTAAGATATAAATTCGAATTTTGGAATGTTCATGGAATCATGAATACTTCATGAAATATTCATGATTCAATGAACAGACCAAAAATTTAATTTATTGCTTAAATTTACATCTAAAATATAGAAAAAACAGTTTTCTATTTAATATGTAATCTTATTAACGGTTTTGTTGGAGTGTAAAACGGATAAGCAAAACAGCCAGTGTGAACACCGACAGCCAATGGAGCAAACAAGAGGCTTGCTCGTCTCGGATGTGGCTCACTGCCAATCACAACAGCAGTTGTCACTTCTGGCGAATGAATTCAATGTTCGAAACTTATCGCATGGGCAAGTGAGCTTGGCAGCTGTCAATCAAATTTATATCTTTCATGAGGCTATGAATGGTTGCAAAAATTTAAAGATTTATTAAAGGCTTGCTTTGAAAATGTAAAT
Source organism: Loripinus fragilis (assembly GCA_964019695.1). NCBI lineage: Eukaryota > Metazoa > Mollusca > Bivalvia > Lucinida > Lucinidae > Loripinus > Loripinus fragilis. The sequence goes on from OZ026518.1 coordinate 99,466,793, forward strand.
ATTGAGAACTTACCCTAAATATCCTAGTAGATAGGCCTGATCAAAAAACATAAACCCAGGTCTGACAACGATGTTATAAAACTTTTTCATGCTCAACTTAATTGAGCATGAAGTTTCAACTGCTCATAAAAACTAATCTGCAGAAAAAATACAGACATTTCTTGCTTTAGAACTCTCAGATTATGTATTTATCTTGCTATTAAATGTTAAAATGCCAACAATTGTTGGCATTTTAACATTAATGAGCATGATACATTTCATGTTTAGTTGAGTTGCATTATTTTTTTTTATAACCTCAGCCCTGATCAGGGTTAAGGCAATTTGCCACTTCAGCTCTACAATTTATACATATCATCAGTCAGTAAATTGGTCTTGCTCAAATTTTAGGACTATATGATAAGAATTTAAGGTGTACGAATAATTAGGGTAAATGTATATACACAAATAAATACTTAATATCCTCTGCTTAGTACTGGTTCAATCCAGGAAGACAGGAAAATGTCCCGATATGACTGATTTTTATTTGACTGGGATTTAAAGCATCAACACAAACAAAAACTTAAGAAAACATTACAAAAAGATGTTCACCCCCCCCCCCCACACACACACACACACACTAAAACACACAAAACAACAACAACAACAACAAAAACACAATAAAAATGGATCTATATTTACCTTCACATTGTTATGCCATTTACTGAAAATAAGCACCTTTGTACATAGGCCCAGATAAGGAAATTTTATGAGTGTAATTTCCATACCCATCAATTTAAACATGTGTTTTGGGTGCTCAAAAGAACCGTCTCATTGAGACGGTTCTTTTGAGTACCCACAACATATGTTTTGGATAAGAAATGAAAATAGTTTTCCAATATGCACTCTTATCTGGAGGCCTGTTTGTAATAGCCTGCCAAGAGTTTAATTCCTCAATATTTGCAGTTGCTGAACTGTGGCAGTAAGTTTGAGAGGAATGGAACTGACTAGACTTTTCTCTAGTTTGATTTTCCTCTCTTCTGGTTACAGAAAGATGGCCTTATGTGATTGACAAGACCTTAAACACTCACTATAGATGTATGTTTTGATATCTGCTGATAACCTTTGCAAAACAATTTTGACCCAGAGCAGGCACAACAACCAGGCCTGGCCCCAAAGTTGTAAAACTCAACTGAGTTTTAAATTTTAATGGCTCATAAAAATTAAAATGCAAAAATAATAAAGCATTTCCTCGCTTCCGAACTTACAAGTTGTATTTATCATGCTTATGTTCAAAATGCCAACAATTGGTGGCATTTTAACATTAATGAGCATGATAAATTTCATGCTCTGACAGTTGAGTTGAGCATGCTTTTTAACTAGGGGCCTGAATTGAGCATGAAAAAAGTTTTATAACCTTGGGCCTGGAACAGTTTTATAACCTCAGCGCCTGTAATGAGAATGAAACAAATTTTTTATAACCTCAGGGCCTGATCTGGATTCAAACTGTTTGATACTCTGAATACAATGTAGATGGAAAAATGATGCAAGATTTCCAAATTTGCAAAGACTTTGCCTACTGGGTATATTGCATGCTTTTTTGTCATCTACTGATTTTTTTCAAAATGAATTTTTAAAAAAAATTCTTTCAGGAATACCATTAGTGTCAAACAGTTTGGATCCAGATCAGGCCCAAAGTTTTGTTGGGCCTGATCTGGGTCCAATCTGTTTGTAAAGGTTATCAGTAGATGACATTACGAGGCAAACAGTTACGATGATACTGTTGTTTACAGTTTTATGAGGGTTATGATGACAACGAGATTGGTGCTCTGGATCAAGAGGAGATTGATGGCTGTATACCACAAGGAAGTGAAGCACTAAACATGCTCCTAGATGAATTTGAAGAGGAAAGCAAACAAAAGTAACTAAGTTGACCCTTCATTAGTGATTATTTATAAATCACAAACCATGCTTTGAGGTAAAACTTTTTTTCATGCTCAACCCAACTGAGCATAAAATTTCAACTGCTCACCAAAAACACCTTTGTTTCTGATGACCCGACCAACCCTATCCGCCAACCATTGACCCAATTTTTTTTTCCCAATCTTCTGGAAATATCCGTTTTTTGTGTATTTTGGTTCCTTTCAGTATGTAGAAATACGGACACAACCACCGTGGCTACCACAACTATCATGCAAACAGTAAAAGTATTCTATTTTTACAAGATGGTTGCACCTTGCTAATCGTAACTTAAAAAAATAATAAATTTTTTGCAAGATTTAAAGTAAATTTAACTATGAAATTGATTAACAAGCGGACAATTGTTCATTTGTTTAATATGTAGCTGCAATTTCCAATAAAAAGACCCGCTCTGTGGGATTCGAAAAAAAATAAATAAATTTTTTTTTTCCGACCGACTGTGTTTTTTTCATAGGTCATTAGAAACAAAGGTATTTTTTTCTTGGCCTCATAGAAAGTGAAATACTTAAAACAATTTTTTCCTGCTTTAAGCACTCACAATGTATTTACCCTGCTAATAGATTTATGTAAAATACCAACAATTGTTGACATTTTAAACTTATGAACAGAATAAATTTCATTCTTAGTTGAGTTGAGCATGAAAAAGTTTAATACCTCAGGCCCTGGCTATTCCTCTCACAGGGCTGTAACTTGGCCCATTTTCAATCTAATTAATGGTAGCCTCCATTTCTTTCTGGGTACTTTTCCCACCACTCCTGACAAATAAGCCATGACATGTGATTTCCAACAATGTGGCAGTTAGACACAAATAGACTCGGACGAGTCTGTGCAGCCTCCTTTTAAGCTTAGAAGTTAGAAACTTCAAAAATGATGTTAGATCATTAGCTTAACAATCATAGAATATTCAAGCAACTAGCAAAGGCTCTGATCAGACTGCACATATGTGCAGGCTGGTCTGAGCCTTTGCTGGTCACACATACCACATTGTTGGAAATCTCATGTCACGGCTCAAATGTTGTCTTGCAATGTGTGCTTTTTCATCTGCTGATATTGCTTGGAATCCTATATTGCAAACAATATGGACCCAGACTCTTAAGGAGGAATCTGATTAGAGTTCATAGTGTTTGCTTCCATGATATAAATAGTTAGGAGAGTATTTGAATGTGGGAGCACAGTGGCTCAGTGGTAGAGTGATTGACTGGAGACCGAGGGGCCGCGGGTTTGAGCCTCACCTGCGTCACTGCGTTGTGGTCCTTGAGCAGGACACATTTATCCTAGCTTAGTACTGTTTTAACCCAAGAAGACCTGTCCCTGTTTAACTGAAAGATTGTTGATGGGACGTAGGGAGCGCAGTGGCTCGGTGGTAGAGGGCTTGATTCGAGACAGACAGGCCGCAGGTTGAAGCCTCACCGGCGTCACTGTGTTGTGTCCTTGAGCAAGACTCATTTATTCTAGCTTAGTACGGGTTCAACCCAGGAAGACCCATCCCTACATAACTGAAAGATTGTTGATGGGACGTAAAGAATCAAATCAAACAAACAAACAAAACAATGGACAGTGTGATAGAATAAATGACCATGATTACATGACTGAAAAATGGGGATGTCTAGCCCCAATAATTCCATATTTATTCTTAAAATACAATAGGAAGTCACAATTTTACGAATAATTCAATATAAACAGGACCTGACAATTAGCATTTGTGCCAATAAAATATGTTTAAACTAAAGCATGATGCTTATTTAACCTGTTTCATTCTGATAGATTATCCCTTACATATTGATACAATAAGTATGGAATAGTCCATCTTATATTTTAAGGGGATGCTGGTCAAAATTTCTGTAAAATGATGCATTTCTGTCCCAAAAGTTTGTATTTATCTATTATAAAGCAAACAGTGCAGACCCCGATGAAATGCTACATTATTTGGCATTTCATCTGGGTCTTCACTGTTTGCCAAAGTACCAGTTTACCAGTATCCAGAATGGAAAAGGTTAAGGCATCTCCTGGTCACCAACTGACTTAGAGGTAAACCAACAAAACAAACAAGCGTTAACTGTGTTTCTATACTTTGTAGTAAAACTGGAGATGTCATGGATGGGAAACAGGGACAAGACCTTGAACTTGTTAGTGAAGAATCTGATCAGTCAGATACAGAAGTGGTAAAACTGGTGATTGAAGAACCTCAGGAAAAATGGGATTGTGAATCTATACTGAGTAAGTCATCTTTATCTTGCTGTGTTGAGATAAGCTGATCCCCCTGGGCATTAGTATATGTGCTATGTTGCAGAACAATTGTCTAATTTAAGATATTTCAAGGTCTGCAAATTCCGATCAGACCCCTAGATAAGAGTGCACAGTTAAAAATCAATTTTCTTATTTCTCAATCAAAACATATGTTTTGGGTTCTTAAAAGAACTTGACCACCCAAAACAAATGCTTATCATATGACATTACTGTTATATGTCATAAATTATGTTATGACCACACTTTACATAACACTTTAGGCGGGAACAAGTAAAATCATGACGATGTCCGTTACAACAATGCAAATTTTCATTGAAATAAACAAACTTTGAAGTCGATAAAATCACATTTTAAAGGTCATATGGTAAACAGAATCTTACACTCGTGATCATTTCATATTTAGGCTTATTTAATAAATTTCATATGAAATGATCACTCGTGTAAGATCCTCTATTTATACTGATAGATAAGAAATGAGAACAATTTTACTCTCAAAAATTGTGTTTATCTCGACCTATGTTTAATGAAATGGCTCATATCTCTCTGATTTTCCATGAATTCATTTGTTGTAGTTTTGATAGTCATTGTAATTAACATTTTTCCCCCATTCACGACTTGATCATCTGATCATGTATTTTGGTAGCTGATTGCAAACAATATGGACCCAGATCAGACTGCTCCCTTAGGATCAGGGCTCATACTGTTTCCTTTCATGCTTAAAGTAGTCTTGAATGTATTTGAATATGCAGTAGGCAATAAAAAGTAGCCAGCATTTTCAGGACTGAAAGATTTGCCAGCATGAAGAATTAGGTAACATATGGTAATTCTTATCCAAAGTCTTGTCATTTTCTGCCTTTCAGGTACATATTCAAATTTATACAATCATCCAAAGCTAATTACAGAACCCAGGAAGGTAAGAGACTAGCTCAACGTCATATAGGGACTTTTTATGATGTATTGCTTTTATTCCATATGCAAAGTCACACAGGCTTTACTGTTTGAGCCTTTTCGGGGTTATTGTGTTGTGTTTTGGGGCTAGACACTTTGTCATCAGTGCTTATACTGGTTCAACCCAGGAAAAGTCCAGACATGACTGAAAAAGTGTTGACTGGGACACAAAGCAGCAACTCAAACATAGGTTTGTCTGTATGAGCCATGCCATACTACAATGTGTATGTGAGCAGCAAGTGCTAGGGTGAGGCTGTGCATCCATGGGTTAGCTCAATTACTTAAAAAAACACGACCCAAGCCATTTGCATAAAATTACCCTTAAAACATACATGCACGGCTGTCTAGTGGGACTAGAAGCCTTAATTCTTGCTTTCTTCTTTTGATTGTGTATGCCAGCTGCTATTGCTCTGGTGAGACCGCAAATATTCCCAGGTTCACCTAAGCTTTTGCTGCTCACTTATGCAATAAGTAGCAAAATCTAATGCTTGCCTATATGATGTATTGATTGAAAAAATGACAATATGCTCAGCTAAGCTTCACATCTTATCAATTTGTTCTAACTCTTGAATAAATTCAGTAATAATAAGCATTCATATTAGATCTTTTATTAAAACTTTACACACCAAATTATTGGCTTTTATAACCTGATCTGTGTGTAAAGATTATAGCTTGGCCATCACATAGATACATTGAACTTGTCACTTAGATGTTGAATCTTTAACCCTTTGTATACTGGAAATCCCTAAAATTAAATGGGTACTTTGACTAATATAGGGTCTACACGTTTGGCTAATGTTGAAATAGTCTTCAGGGACAGAAAAAACTCTAAATTTGGATATTCTCACCTGTTACCCCATGATATGTACAATGAACCAACCCAGATGGAAGAACTCATCAGTATACAAAGGGTTAAACAGGGTTCCCACAAGCTCTGGAAATCATGGAAAATCACGAAAAAAGTTACATCCATGGAAAAATCGTGGAATTTGAAAAAACCTGTATAATCATGGAAAAATCATGGAATTTTGTGAATAAATTTTTACAAAACTACCAGTAGCCAGACAACTAGCTGTCAGACACACAAAACTTGTGTGTCTGACAGCTTGTTTCCTGGGTACTGGTGGTTTAAAGTTTTAATCATTTCAAAATGCATGCATAGTCTACAAGCATGCTTATACATTACTGTTTCTGCATCCCACATTTATGCTCTGCATGGTGAAGATGCCACTATAAGGGGAGGTTGGAGGCCGTGCATTAAATAGTCATGAAAATTACATTGTTGATCATGGAAAATCATGGAATTGTGTTTTTGAATTTCTGTGGAAACCTGGTTAAACATCCATAGATATCTAGTATTTTGTCTGATCCATCATTCCTGTCTATACTTCATGTGTATGAGCAGCAAAGATTCTGGACAGAGTAGATGTGCTAACTACTAGAGTGTTTCACTGGTCCCCCAGGGCTGTGGAAATACCATGCCCGACTTGTCTGACCTGGTCCCAATTTATTCAGGACAAGTTGAAAATTTCTATTTACTTGTCCTTGGACAAGTACAAATGTATTAAGTTAATACATTTCTGTATTTAAAATTTTGATTCATTGTTACCAGCTCACATCCTGCATTGAAAACGGTGTGGATCCTGATTAGCTGGCTTCTGATGAAGCCAGTTGATCTGGATCTACACTGTTTACAAGAGAAGCCAGCTGATCAGGATCCATACGGTTTACAAGAGTTGATATATATCTGGTTTCATACTGTTTTTGAAAGAATAAATTGTTAAAACCCTGTAAGGTATAAGCTAATCTGTTCCGTCGGACAAGTAAAATTTTCTATGGACAAGTACATTTTGGCTTTTTACTAGTCCCTGGACAAGTTGAAAATTTTAATATTTCCACACCCCTTTCTCCTATTCAAATCTCATGAGCTGGTTCGATTATTTATTCTAACCCTTAAAGCGCCAATGACAACAAAAGTTGTCTGCTTCTCTCATCTGCTGAAATGTTTTAAGAAGCCTCTATGACAAACAGAGTGGACCTAGATCAGACTGCTCCTATAGGAGCAGTCTGATCTGGGTCCACCCTGTTTGCTTCTAGATTTAAATTTGTCAGTAATGTTAGGCAATTATTTGCAGCAGACGACTTCAGCAGACGTCATTTTTCAGATGCATTTTCTCTTGGCGCTCTAAGGGCTAATGTACTTTCAGATGTAATGCTACTTACAATAATGTCAGACAATTGCAACAGCTACAGGGTTCCCATTCATGTAGATTTGCATTTGATTTACTTGAAATTGTAAAAATCACTCGCACTTTATAGGACAAAAAATGTGCATTCATGCACAATTTTTTCTCTCAAAATATATATAGAAAATTGTCATTTTTCATTCACTCTACTGCAAGTTTGACTAGATTTATTATGTTTGGGTATTTAAAATGCTTTTTTGGTTGTTTTTAGTTGGTTTTCAGACTTGCAGTCAGGGGCATGCCTGCGTATACGCGAAGTACGCAGCTGGGTACTTTAATTTTTTAATGTCTAAAAAATAAAACGTCTTAAATGGTGAAAAATGCAATGAAAACATGCCTCACCCAGGGGCAAGTTTAAAAAAAATGTGACCGTTCAATTTTTTTATCCCCATGCTCTTAATATGGAATATTTTTATTTAAATTTATCCCTCAAAGGTGTGTTTTGATACCGATTTATTTGTTGCAAAATTTGAAATAAATCAAATGACAAATAAAAAAGATATGCCATTAAAACCACCCCAAAATGTCAGGAGTGTAACGCTTTTTGTGTGACATTTTTTCACCATGTGAATGTTCTATGGAATATGTTAGTAAACATAGTGATATTACACCAGTTTAAGCTTTTGTATATCATAAATTGACATGTTTTAGATAAAATACATAAAGCAGGGCTCTTTATATAATCTACCTATTGATATAACATGTCATTTTGGAGACATGCCCTTCAAAATTTACATGAGGTAAAAAAACAATGCTTCTTCCAATATTAACTGCTGCAAGTTGACTATACATGCTACATATATGTAACTTGGTCACACCACAAACAGACATGTGCAACATCAACTGAAGCTTGGATTTTGATCCTAACTTCACTTAACATGGGTATGCGTTTCTTCAAATTAAGCAACCCACTGATGTCAGGAGTGTAACACATTGTGTTTACCCTCTCACCATCTTTCTGTATGCTGCCCAATACCTATATTTTTCTGTTTTCCAGGAACACATCCCCACTCCAGATAATCAGCAAAATTTACTTGCTGCATCAGAGGATTGAATTTCCTCACAGAGCCTGATTTATGATGTCAGGAGTGTAACACTTGAAATTTTGTTGCATGTTCTTCAGTGTAGGTGATGAAATACATGATTTTAGCCCAAAGCAACCAAATATTATGATAATGCAGACATTGTCCTAGCAGTGGAAACTTGTTTCTTTCCTTCTATAGCAAAAAATGCCAGTAATTTTTCGTAAAAAAGCCAATTTTTAATATAATAGCCATTTTGTAGGTATAAAAAAATATGCATAAATAGAAAGATAGTGGTCAGTGTTTTTTTCACCATGAGATTATTCCTTTGCCTTACAAATGAAACCATCAAATAATAATAAAAACTTCTTAATAATGTATTTACATGTTGATAATGATAATGTATACAAATTGTTACACTCCTGACATTTTTATTTGTAATAGAGATATATCTTTACTAACCCTTCTAATCTAAGAGGCCTTTCAATGAATGACCACAGTATCAATTAGAAATAGGAAAGCCAGTTATAAAACTTTCTTGTATCAGGAAATCAATGAGAAACTTAAGGGGGTAGGGGATTTTCTCGGCTCAAGACCAAGGAACCAAGAAATCCGCTTCAGAAAGAGTAAAGAAATATATAGGGAAAAGGTAAAAACTAATCTAGTTGAGATGACAAAATAAAAAATATCATCATATGAGACAGACTGTTATGTAAAGTGATGAGAAAAGTTCATGGATCAAGATAAATACTTCTGTCTTTTCATGTCAGGAGTGTAACAACTTTCAATTTTGTTCATTTGATAGTTCGAAGTCTGTTTTTGTTTGTTAAAATCCTTTAGCAGTATTTTTTTTAAAATATTTTAAACTAAAAGTGTACACAATCTTCTAAGAAGTAGGGAAGCTCTACATTTTGATTGAATATTCTATCAAGACAAGCTTTTTAGTGCTGAAGATCTTGAGTATTTCAAGATAAACAGCAGTTAAGTCATCAACTTTCATCAAAAGCACTATATAATGCTGTGAAAAATAGTATACCATCACACTATTTGTTACCAAAATGAGCCTGATATTTCAGAAATATATAGTATGTATGAAATATAGACTGTCTATATCGACATACTTGTACCGGTCAGGGGTGTAACAATTCAGATAGTTTTATACTTGTGTTACTTCAGACTGCTTTTTCTGAAGTTTATTGTTCATTTTTGGTCTTTTAAAGCAGTTCATAAAGAACATTTTACAGCATTTAAATCATGCTGTTGTCACCTTATTTTCTCATAATAGCTGAAGAATAATTGGTGAATTCTTCGTCTGGTAAATATTTTCTGACCCAACCATTAAAAATGGCTTTAATAGTGGTAACCACCACCTGTATATCATTTGGGTGTCATATGAAAACCCCCAAATCATATGAGATCATTTTAAGCAGTTGCTTGGAAACAGAAGAAATGATATTTTATCTTTGAAACAAATAAATAGCAATGAATGTCAGGAGTGTAACATTTTCTTACATAACACAGTGTTTTTATAATGTCCAGCATTAGAAAGTTAGACATCCAGACCCAAAAAGGCTAATGTTTTCTTCTTCTATAGATCCTAAGGTTTGCAAATCAATGAGTTTTCTTTTAATGTGGCCTTTAATATCAAAGATTTAAAAACTTTAAGCTCTAGGTGCTCAAAAATCCTCGCCAAATTTTATAAAAAGTATCATTAATTTCACAAACTTGTTTTAAACATGGCAGTTTTGATGCCAAACATGGTTTATAATATCAATTTCATCATATTAGGTCAAAATTTCAGGACTTAATCATTTACTTGATGTTTTTATGACCTTGAATAGAATAGATAAATTTTGGTAAAAAATCTCTTAATAATCTTAATCAAGAGGTTGATAAAAGAAAACTATAAATACTATTTACAAAAAACTTAAAATTTGTCAAAATTCAGGATATAAGGAAACTTATGTTACAAAAAAGAAAGCTCTGACATAATGTTTATTTTTGAACCCCAATGTCACACTTTGGTCACATTTTTTTTAAACTTGCCCCCAGGTTAGGTCTTTACATTACAAGTATACCGATTTTGTTATAATCCTGAACCAAAGCAATAGGATTTTGACTGTTTTTCACTTTTGTTTTGGAAACAATTAAGTCGGTGTTTAGGTTCAGAAAATGCAGGAGAAGCCACCATTTAGTTCATATTTTAATTTTTTCCTTAACATATGCGAGGGGACACCCCCTCGCATACCCACCCCCTGCGTACTTTGATTTTGCCCTGAGGCACACCCCTGGCAGTTGATAATTTATGAGTTGCTAAGCGCTTGGTGTGAAAGCCAACAAGTCTATTCAATTTCTGTAAAAGCTGCCCGAATAATTTGGACGGTAAATACATACTGTCTTAATATTTAGCTACTGTTGGCGAAAATATGGGAAACAGACAAAATAAACTTCTTTCTTTGGATCAGCAAGCTTGAAAAAAAAACGGCATTCCAGTAATCCTAGTTCTACTGAGCAAAAAACAACCAATAAAAGTAGGGTAGCTCTACCACTGTCAAATGTTGGCTGTCATTAGATTTCGTGGCTTCGGTACTACGACAACAACAAATAGGATTGTGCTGAATCAGTTGAGAGGGTTTAGTAGACACAGTATATCTTGTCAGTTAAAAACAACTTAAGTTTTCTGTGTCAATAATTTTTTCATGCATGTCCTTAGTTTTATTTGGCCTCCAAAATGTCATCCCTCAAATTTGACTTCATACCCTCAAATTTTAAAATTAGGGGGTATAAAAAACCCCAGTTTAAATATTGAGTGGGAACCCTGACTTAATCTTGCAATATATTGTCGAAAACCCAACATCATTATGTAACGTGGCTTTTCATTGGCTGGCTAGTCGTTTTGCTGGCTGTAGGGGAAACATAATACATTGTTGCCACTCTTTTGACGAAAAAATGATTCAAGTGCATTAGAGTAGAGATAACCATATTCAAATTGTTAATTTGGGGAGGTATTTCATCGGCTATATGGTCAGAAGTTATGTTTTTCGGCCCGCTCACATGTCAACCTAAAATTAAATTCTGATCGTTTATCTGACCATATATCTCCCAAAAAGAACATTTTGAATCCTTAAATCATTACAGATAAACCTGAAGGGTAAACACGATCTTCCGGAGGACAGTATAGCTACAAGGGGTCTCACACAGAAAGAGATCATGGATGACCTGCTAACGAAAGAGCGCAGTGACAAAGCTAGTACTTACAGACCTAAAGGGGAGACAACTGAGGAGAGAAATGAGAGAAAGAAAGCACTCAAAGAAGAAAGAAAGGTAAGGCCAAATACAAAAAAAACCTGTGTTTAGGGTAACCCGACCCTACCTTAATTTACTGGTGAAACCTAGAAGTTTTTTTCAGGTTTTCTGAAAAAAAAAATATAATTTTATTTTTATTTTAGAAAAAAAATAATTAAAAAAAATATGTGTGTTTATACATCATATGCTGTATTATTATTATGAAGTATTACCTATAATATGAAGTATTACCCAAAATTTTCAGACCCATTACCCGAAACACACTTATTTTTTTTATTTGGCCTAATGATGAAATGAGCCTGTAGCCAGCATAAGGTACAAGTTGGCATGTGCGAACAACGAAGATTCAAATCAGTCTGGTTATCTGCACAATCTGACCAGAGGCTTAGTTTTACGCCTGAAGGAATGGCGGACCCATCTTCTTGTCTGAAACCACAAGGCATAGAGCCTTGATATTTGATATATAGCTTCACCCAGTGGACCTCTACCAAGTTTGTTTAAATTAAGCCCCTGGGACCAAAAATGGCCCCGCCCCGGGCGTCACATGTGTAGGCTTTTAAAGGGAAAACATTAACAAATCATCTTGTCTGAAACCAGAAGGCCATGAGCCTTGATATTTGGTATGAAGCATCACCTAGTGGACATCTACCAAGTTTGTTCAAATTATTCCCCTGGAGCCCAAAATGGCCCTGTCGCACGGGTTACATGTTTGACATATGCTTATATTGGCATGAAATGATCTTCTTGCTTAACCTCAATTTCATGTTAAGTCTTATTGAAAGAGCTGTCAGATCCATCATCAAAGCTGTTTGGTGGGCTGGATGATGCTTTTCCCTAACCTTATGAAAAACCTTTCTAGGTGAGCAAACCAGGGCCCTTAGGCCCTCTTGTTTTGTTTTTGTTTTGCTCTGATAGCCATTTTGTTCATCTGAGTGGAACTGTTTGAACAATTTTAACGAAGTGTTTAATGAGAAACATTTGTGTGAAATGATTTTTCGAAGCCTTGCCTGATAAACTTGATATCAAAAGACACTCACCTAGTATTCTCTATCAGATAACCAGACCAAACACAAACCCCCCAAACATTAATGGAGAAACAACAAAGAACCAACAACATGTCACATCTTATTCCCTTGTGTATTTCATAGCAAGCAAATGATGTATAAACAGACATCAGAAACATTTTTCATGTAGAAACCTTGTCTAAGGAACCACCGATGTTTGCTGTGATTTTAGTAGATCAGACATTAATTAGGCCATTCTAATTCCTTTATGTGTATCATAGCAAGCAAATGATGTATAAACAGACATCAGAAATATTTTCATGTAGAAACCTTGTCTAAGGAACCACTGATGTTTGCTGTGGTTTTAGTAGATCGGACATTAATCAGGCTATTCTAATTCCTTTATGTGTATCATAGCAAGCAAATGATGTATAAACAGACACCAGAAACATTTTTCATGTAGAAACTTTGTGGTCGTTTGAAAAAGATACTATATTCACACCCTAAAGCAAGAACTTTGCACTGCAAAAGCATATGAGCATAACAGGCTTGATGAAACGTCTATTGTTGATAGGCATCAATGCCATATGGCAGCTAAGTTTGGGTTGTTTGTTGATGAGGACCATAGCTAGCTTCCTACTTTATACTGGTTACCTTAACTTCATAAACGGCCCTATAAATCACGTTTTATTGCTAATTCTAGTGCATGTACAACTACTGAGTTGTCTATTCTTTTGACTTCTTGCCTCACTGTGATTAAAAACCATATCATTAAATATTGCACAACAGTTTATGAAAGAAATGGTAAAAAATTATTTTGGTCTATTAAAAATTCAGGTGAAATTCTTAATAAATTGAAATCTAGAGGTTTTCTAGCATCTGGTTTGTCTACATATGATTTCTCTACTCCCTATACACTGCCTCATAATCTAATCAAAGAAAAACCAACAGAATTAATTGAACAAACATTTAACATAAAGGGCTCACTTTATTTGGCTTGTAATGATAAAAATGCCTTTTTTACTTCTGAACAACCTAAACGATATAAATTGTGGTCATGTCAGAAAATGTGTGATGCGCTTCAATATATTTATAAGATTTGGCTCGAAATTATATAGACAAATTGTAGGTATTCCAATGGGTACTAATTGTGCTCCTCTTGTTGCAGATTTGTTTTTGTTTTGTTATGAGAGAGACTTTATGTTGTCTCTGTCTGACAATAATCAAACTGATATTATTGAAGCTTTTAACTCAACCTCCAGATATTTAGATGACTTACTTAATATTGATATTCCTTATTTTGAACAAATGGTAGGTCAGATATATCCCACTGAACTTCAGTTAAATAAGGCGAATTCTTCTGATACTGAAGCTCCGTTTTTGGACTTGAACTTGTCGATAACAAATGGCATAGTTTCTTCTAAAATTTATGATAAACGGGATGATTTTAATTTTGAAATAGTAAATTTCCCCTTTCTTGATGGAGATGTTCCTCGCTCTCCTTCCTATGGTGTATATATTTCTCAGCTTATTCGTTTGCTAGAGTGTGTTCTAATGTTGAAGATTTCAACAACAGAAACTTATTTTTAACTGCTAAGTTTTAAAAACAAGGTTATAGATATCACAAAATTCGAAAAGCATTTTCTAAATTCTACCACAGACACTCAGAGTTAATTGTTAAATACAACATTGGGTTAAAAACTCTTCTGCAACAAGGCATATCAGAACCTATATTTTATGGTGATTTAGTTTATAAATTCAAACGAATTGTTGGAAAACCTAACTTTGGTGGTCAATTCAAAAAGATAGTAAAACATTATATAAGGGTTGGATATAACTTGGATATCATGCGACAGTCTGCATGCCTAGTTTTAAACCCAATCACTGTTTATAGACATGGTTTCCTCTTTAATTGCACGACGGTGGGTCAGGCCTCAGACTCTATGACTGCTCTGACGTAAAGCTTTAATTGGTGGGTTGGTGCCTGATGCTTATCTGTAGCTGGACCCACCGTGGCTCAACTTGAGGTTTTCTTTAGCTCTGACTATCTGTGAGTCATGAGCCCTTTTCTTTGTTTCATCATGGTGTGTTAATTTGATTGAGTGTTTCTCCATGATGATACATTGCATTAGTTAGATTGCCTCCATGTGAGCTGAACATTTCTTGTACTTCAACAACAGCAGAATCTAGGGCCAACTTCCAAAGATTTGGTGCCAGTAAAATGCATTTAAGCCCCCCAGTGGCTTAGGCTGCTGACCATTCTAAGGCGGTGGTTCTGTTGTTGTTGACTTTTTGTTTATTGTTACTCCCATTGTGGGAGTCTGTAATTGTTCTATGTTTTGTTGTATGTTACTTTATGTCCATTCTAGTATTGCAATCATCTTGATGGGGAAGAGAGAGCTGGTTGCTTTGCTTAATTTGTCTTCCTGGTGTCTCGTGATGGTTAAGCGGCTCTTCCTCGCGGTGCCACTGGGTTGCCTGCAGTTTGTGATTGTGGTATTTTCTGATCATACTCACTATTTTTGTCTAAGGAACCACTGATGTTTGTTGTGATTTTAGCAGATCATACCATTAGGCCATTCTAATTCCTTTATGTGTATCATAGCAAGCAAATGATGTATAAACAGACATCAGAAATATTTTCATGTAGAAACCTTGTCTAAGGAACCACTGATGTTTACTGTGATTTTAGTATATATATTGATTAGGCCTTTCTAATTCCTTCATGTGTATCATAGCAAGCATATATGATGTATAAACAGACACCAGAAATATTTTCATGTAGAAACCTTGTCTAAGGAACCACTGATGTTGGCTGTGATTTTAGTAGATCATACATTAATAAGGCCATTCTAATTCCTTTATGTGTATCATAGCAAGCAAGTGATGTATAAACAGACATCAGAAATATTTTCATGTAGAAACCTTGTCTAAGGAACCACCGATGTTTGCTGTGATTTTAGTAGATCATACATTAATTAGGCCATTCTTATTCCTTTATGTGTATCATAGCAAGCAAGTGATGTATAAACAGACACCAGAAATATTTTCATGTAGAAACCTTGTCTAAGGAACCACTGATGTTTGCTGTGATTTTAGTAGATCGGACATTAATCAGGCTATTCTAATGCCTTCATGTGTCTCATAGCAAGCAAATGATGTATAAACAGACACCAGAAATATTTTCATGTTGAAACCTTGTCTAAGGAACGACTTATGTTTACTGTGATTTTAGTATATATATTGATAAGGCCATTCTAATTCCTTCATGTGTATCATAGCAAGCATATATGATTTATAAACAGACACCAGAAATATTTTCATGTAGAAACTTTGTCTAAGGAACCACTGATGTTTGCTGTGATTTTAGTAGATCGTACATTAATCAGGCTATTCTAATACCTTCATGTGTATCATAGCAAGCATATGATGTATAAATAGACACCAGAAATATTTTCATGTAGAAACCTTGTCTAAGGAACCACTGATGTTTGCTGTGATTTTAGTAGATCGGACATTAATCAGGCCATTCCAATTCTTTCATGTGTATCATAGCAAGCATATGATGTATAAACAGACACCAGAAATATTTTCATGTAGAAACTTTGTCTAAGGAACCACTGATGTTTGCTGTGATTTTAGTAGATCGTACATTAATCAGGCTATTCTAATACCTTCATGTGTATCATAGCAAGCATATGATGTATAAACAGACGCCAGAAATATTTTCATGTAGAAACTTTGTCTAAGGAACCACTGATGTTTGCTGTGATTTTAGTAGATCGGACATTAATCAGGCCATTCCAATTCTTTCATGTGTATCATAGCAAGCATATGATATATAAACAGACACCAGAAATATTTTCATGTAGAAACTTTGTCTAAGGAACCACTGATGTTTGCTGTGATTTTAGTAGATCGTACATTAATCAGGCTATTCTAATACCTTCATGTGTATCATAGCAAGCATATGATGTATAAACAGACGCCAGAAATATTTTCATGTAGAAACTTTGTCTAAGGAACCACTGATGTTTGCTAAGATTTTAGTAGATCGGACATTAATCAGGCTATTCTAATTTCTTGGTGTGTACCATAGCAAGCAAATGATGTATAAACAGACACCAGAAATATTTTCTTGTAGAAATCTTGTCTAAGGAACCACTGATGTTTACTGTGATTTGAGTATATATTTTGATTAGGCCATTCTAATTCCTTCATGTGTATCATAGCAAGCATATGATGTATAAACAGACACCAGAAATATTTTCATGTAGAAACCTTGTCTAAGGAACCACTGATGTTGGCTGTGATTTTATTAGATCAGACATTAATTAGGCCATTCTAATTCCTTCATGTGTATCATAGCAAGCATATGATGTATAAACAAACACCAGAAATAATTTCATGTAGAAACCTTGTCTAACAAAACCACTGATGTTTGCTGTGATTTTAGTAGATCGGACATTAATTAGGCCATTCTAATTCCTTCATGTGTATCATAGCAAGCATATGATGTATAAACAAACACCAGAAATAATTTCATGTAGAAACCTTGTCTAAGGAACCACTGATGTTTACTGTGATTTTAGTAGATAGGACATTAATTAGGCCATTCTAATTCCTTCATGTGTATCATAGCAAGCATATGATGTATAAACAAACACCAGAAATAATTTCATGTAGAAACCTTGTCTAAGGAACCACAGATGTTTACTGTGATTTTAGTATATATATTGATGAGGCCATTCTAATTCCTTCATGTGTATCATAGCAAGCATATGATGTATAAACAGACACCAGAAATATTTTCATGTAGAAACTTTGTCTAAGGAACCACTGATGTTTGCTGTGATTTTAGTATATATTTTGATTAGGCCATTCTAATCCCTTCATGTGTATCATAGCAAGCATATGATGTATAAAGAGACACCAGAAATATTTTCATGTAGAAACCTTGTCTAAGGAACCACTGATGTTGGCTGTGATTTTAGTATATATATTAATTAGACCATTCTAATTCCTTCATGTGTATCATAGCAAGCATATGATGTATAAATAGACACCAGAAATATTTTCATGTAGAAACTTTGTCTAAGGAACCACTGATGTTTGCTAAGATTTTAGTAGATCGTACATTAATCCGGCCATTCTAATTCCTTCATGTGTATCATACCAAGCATATGATGTATAAACAGATACCAGAAATTTTTTTCATGTAGAAACCTTGTCTAAGGAACCACCGATGTTTGCTGTGATTTTAGTAGATCGGACATTAATAAGGCCATTCTAGTTCCTTCATGTGTATCATAGCAAGCATATGATGTATAAACAGACACCAGAAATATTTTCATGTAGAAACCTTGTCTAAGGAACCACCGATGTTTGCTGTGATTTTAGTAGATCAGACATTAATCCGGCCATTCTAATTCCTTCATGTGTATCAAAGCAAGCATATGATGTATAAATAGACACCAGAAATATTTTCATGTTGAAACCTTGTCTAAGGAACCACCGATATTTGCTGTGATTTTAGTAGATCAGACATTAATCCGGCCATTCTAATTCCTTTATGTGTATCATAGCAAGCATATGATGTATAAACAGACACCAGAAATATTTTCATGTTGAAACCTTGTCTAAGGAACCACCGATGTTTGCTGTGATTTTAGTAGATCATACATTAATCCGGCCATTCTAATTCCTTCATGTGTATCATAGCAAGCATATGATGTATAAACAGACACCAGAAATATTTTTCATGTTGAAACCTTGTCTAAGGAACCACTGATGTTTGCTAAGATTTTAGTAGATCAGACATTAATTAGGCCATTCTAATTCCTTCATGTGTATCATACCAAGCATATGATGTATAAACAGACACCAGAATTTTTTTTCATGTAGAAACCTTGTCTAAGGAACCACTGATGTTTGCTAAGATTTTAGTAGATCATACATTAATCAGGCTATTCTAATTCCTTCATGTGTATCATAGCAAGCAAGTGATGTATAAACAGACACCAGAAATATTTTCATGTAGAAACCTTGTCTAAGGAACCACTGATGTTTGCTGTGATTTTAGTAGATCAGACATTAATTCAGCCGTTCCAATTCCTTCATGTGTATCAAAGCAAGCATATGATGTATAAACAGACACCAGAAATATTTTCATGTTGAAACCTTGTCTAAGGAACCACCGATGTTTGCTGTGATTTTAGTAGATCAGACATTAATCCGGCCATTCTAATTCCTTTATGTGTATCATAGCAAGCATATGATGTATAAACAGGCACCAGAAATATTTTCATGTAGAAACCTTGTCTAAGGAACCAACTGTTTTGGCCCGGTCCCATACTTTCGTGGAGATTGATCATGAAATTATTTCTACGGTCATTCTCCTCCCTTCCGCTGATTCATTCAAGAAGGGTTGTTGTCAGTTACAAGCGAAAGTATGTGCACAAATTACTGGTTAACCGCTTGTTCAAGCCTGCCCAGGAAAAAGTTGTGTTAGGTGAACTGACCGTCCCGCAATGACCATAGCTGTTGACTTGGGACATAAAGCAACAAAACCAACCAACCAACTGATGTTGGCTGTGATTTTAGTAGATCAGACATTAATTAGGCCATTCTAATTTCTTGGTGTGTATCATAGCAAGCATATGATGTATAAACAGACACCAGAAATATTTTCATGTTGAAACCTTGTCTAAGGAACCAATGATGTTTGCTGTGATTTTAGTAGATCGGACATTGATTAGGCCATTCTAATTCCTTCATGTGTATCATAGCAAGCATATGATGTATAAACAGACACCAGAAATATTTTCATGTTGAAACCTTGTCTAAGGAACCACTGATGTTTGCTGTGATTTTAGTATATATATTAATTAGGCCATTCTAATTCCTTCATGTGTATCATAGCAAGCATATATGATGTATAAACAGACACCAGAAATATTTTCATGTAGAAACCTTGTCTAAGCATAGGCCCAGATAAGGAAATTTTATTTGCGTAAAAGTTTAATTATTTTCTTACCCATTAATTTAAACATGTGTTTTGGGTGCTCAAAAGAACCGTCTCATTGAGACGGTTCTTTTGAGTACCCACAACATATGTTTTGGATGAGAAATAAAGAAAATAATTTTTCAATACGCACTCTTATCTGGAGGCCTGTCTAAGGAACCACTGATGTTGGCTGTGATTTTAGTAGATCATACATTAATTAGGCCATTCTAATTCCTTTATGTGTATCATAGCAAGCAAGTTATGTATAAACAGACACCATAAATATTTTCATGTAGAAACCTTGTCTAAGGAACCACCGATGTTTGCTGTGATTTTAGTAGATCGGACATTAATAAGGCCATTCTAATTTCTTGGTGTGTATCAAAGCGAGCATATATGATGTATAAACAGACACCAGAATTTTTTTTTCATGTAGAAACCTTGTCTAAGGAACCACCGATGTTTGCTGTGATTTTAGTAGATTGGACATTAATAAGGCCATTCTAATTTCTTGGTGTGTATCAAAGCGAGCATATATGATGTATAAACAGACACCAGAATTTTTTTTTCATGTAGAAACCTTGTCTAAGGAACCACCGATGTTTGCTGTGATTTTAGTAGATCGGACATTAATAAGGCCATTCTAATTTCTTGGTGTGTATCAAAGCAAGCATATGATGTATAAACAGACACCAGAAATATTTTCATGTAGAAACTTTGTCTAAGGAACCACTGATGTTTGCTAAGATTTTAGTAGATCAGACATTAATCAGGCTATTCTAATTTCTTGGTGTGTATCATAGCAAGCATATGATGTATAAACAGACACCAGAAATATTTTTCATGTAGAAACCTTGTCTAAGGAACCACTGATGTTTGCTGTGATTTTAGTATATATATTAATTAGGCCATTCTAATTCCTTCATGTGTATCATAGCAAGCATATGATGTATAAACAGACACCAGAAATATTTTCATGTAGAAACCTTGTCTAAGGAACCACTGATGTTTGCTGTGATTTTAGTATATATATTAATTAGGCCATTCTAATTCCTTCATGTGTATCATAGCAAGCATATGATGTATAAACAGACACCAGAAATATTTTCATGTAGAAACCTTGTCTAAGGAACCACTGATGTTTGCTGTGATTTTAGTATATATATTAATTAGGCCATTCTAATTCCTTCATGTGTATCATAGCAAGCATATGATGTATAAACAGACACCAGAAATATTTTCATGTAGAAACCTTGTCTAAGGAACCACTGATGTTTTGCTGTGATTTGAGTAGATCAGACATTAATCCGGCCATTCTAATTCCTTCATATGTATCATAGCAAGCATATGATGTATAAACAGACACCAGAAATATTTTCATGTAGAAACCTTGTCTAAGGAACCACTGATGTTTGCTGTGATTTTAGTATATATATTAATTAGGCCATTCTAATTCCTTCATGTGTATCATAGCAAGCATATGATGTATAAACAGACACCAGAAATATTTTCATGTAGAAACCTTGTCTAAGGAACCACTGATGTTGGCTGTGATTTTAGTAGATCATACATTAATCCGGCCATTCTAATTCCTTCATGTGTATCATAGCAAGCATATGATGTATAAACAGACACCAGAAACATTTTCATGTTGAAACCTTGTCTAAGGAACCACTGATGTTTGGCTGTGATTTTAGTAGATCGGACATTAATTAGGCCATTCTAATTCCTTCATGTGTATCATAGCAAGCATATGATGTATAAACAGACACCAGAAATATTTTCATGTAGAAACTTTGTCTAAGGAACCACTGATGTTTGCTGTGATTTTAGTAGATCATACATTAATCCGGCCATTCTAATTCCTTTATGTGTATCATAGCAAGCATATGATGTATAAACAGACACCAGAAATATTTTCATGTAGAAACTTTGTCTAAGGAACCACTGATGTTGGCTGTGATTTTAGTAGATCATACATTAATCCGGCCATTCTAATTCCTTTATGTGTATCATAGCAAGCATATGATGTATAAACAGACACCAGAAATATTTTCATGTAGAAACTTTGTCTAAGGAACCACTGATGTTGGCTGTGATTTTAGTAGATCGTACATTAATTAGGCCATTCTAATTCCTTTATGTCTATCATAGCAAGCAAGTGATGTATAAACAGACACCAGAAATATTTTCATGTTGAAACCTTGTCTAAGGAACCAGCGATGTTTGGCTGTGATTTTAGTAGATCAGACATTAATTAGCCATTCTAATTTCTTGGTGTGTATCATAGCAAGCATATGATGTATAAACAGACACCAGAAATATTTTTCATGTAGAAACTTTGTCTAAGGAACCACTGATGTTTGCTGTGATTTTAGTATATATATTAATTAGGCCATTCTAATTCCTTCATGTGTATCATAGCAAGCATATGATGTATAAACAGACACCAGAAATATTTTCATGTAGAAACTTTGTCTAAGGAACCACTGATGTTTGCTAAGATTTTAGTAGATCAGACATTAATTAGGCCATTCTAATTTCTTGGTGTGTATCATAGCAAGCATATGATGTATAAACAGACACCAGAAATATTTTCATGTAGAAACCTTGTCTAAGGAACCACTGATGTTGGCTGTGATTTTAGTAGATCATACATTAATCCGGCCATTCTAATTCCTTTATGTGTATCATAGCAAGCATATGATGTATAAACAGACACCAGAAATATTTTCATGTTGAAACCTTGTCTAAGGAACCACCGATGTTTGGCTGTGATTTTAGTAGATCAGACATTAATTAGCCATTCTAATTTCTTGGTGTGTATCATAGCAAGCATATGATGTATAAACAGACACCAGAAATATTTTTCATGTAGAAACTTTGTCTAAGGAACCACTGATGTTTGCTGTGATTTTAGTATATATATTAATTAGGCCATTCTAATTCCTTCATGTGTATCATAGCAAGCATATGATGTATAAACAGACACCAGAAATATTTTCATGTAGAAACTTTGTCTAAGGAACCACTGATGTTTGCTAAGATTTTAGTAGATCGGACATTAATCAGGCTATTCTAATTCCTTCATGTGTATCATAGCAAGCATATGATGTATAAACAGACACCAGAAATATTTTTCATGTTGAAACCTTGTCTAAGGAACCAATGATGTTTGCTGTGATTTTAGTAGATCGGACATTGATTAGGCCATACTAATTCCTTCATGTGTATCATAGCAAGCATATGATGTATAAACAGACACCAGAAATATTTTCATGTTGAAACCTTGTCTAAGGAACCACTGATGTTTGCTAAGATTTTAGTAGATCAGACATTAATCCGGCCATTCTAATTCCTTCATGTGTATTATAGCAAGCATATGATGTATAAACAGACACCAGAAATATTTTCATGTAGAAACCTTGTCTAAGGAACCACTGATGTTTGCTGTGATTTTAGTAGATCAGACATTAATCCGGCCATTCTAATTCCTTCATGTGTATCATAGCAAGCATATGATGTATAAACAGACACCAGAAATATTTTCATGTAGAAACCTTGTCTAAGGAACCACTGATGTTTGCTGTGATTTTAGTAGATCAGACATTAATCCGGCCATTCTAATTCCTTCATGTGTATCATAGCAAGCATATGATGTATAAACAGACACCAGAAATATTTTCATGTAGAAACCTTGTCTAAGGAACCAACTGTTTTGGCCCGGTCCCATACTTTCGTGGAGATTGATCATGAAATTATTTCTACGGTCATTCTCCTCCCTTCCGCTGATTCATTTAAGAAGGGTTGTTGTCAGTTACAAGCGAAAGTATGTGCACAAATTACTGGTTAACCGCTTGTTCAAGCCTGCCCAGGAAAAAGTGGTGTTAGGTGAACTGACCGTCCCGCAATGACCATAGCTGTTGACTTGGGACGTAAAGCAACAAAACTAACCAACCAACTGATGTTGGCTGTGATTTTATTAGATCAGACATTAATTAGGCCATTCTAATTCCTTCGTGTGTATCAGGCATGAAGCGAGTACTAAGAAAAAGTACTTGAGTAAGTACTGAGTACTGACTGTTTTGAAAGTACTCAAGTAAGTACTGAGTACACATTTTGTAAATGTACTTAAGTAAGTACTGAGTACTTTAGAAAAGTACTCATGAGTACATCTGAGTACTATGAGTACCATAAAGTATACAATGAAAATTTAAGACAAAGGCTAAATTTAATAACTAAACAGGCTGCAGATATTTATATTTACAAGAACATAAATAGTAGTAACATCTAAGATAAAATCAGATACAATTCACTAACCATTTAAGCACTAAATAAAACAGTAGCTGATTCTACAAACTCTGCAGATCCAGATGTAGCGGCTCATAATGTGATGAGCTTGAGAACTGTACTGTTTTAAGGATTATATTATTCCTGATATTTCTTATTTATTGTCTTTCACAACTGGACTGGGCACCTCATTGTTACACCTTATCATCAACAATCTTTCAAATGTTTCATCTTTTAACCTACACCTGATTTAATACCTTGCCACCAATACTGAACAGTCTTTCAACAGCAGCTGAAGATGCCCGAATGGCAAGGTATTTGTTTGATAATTTTGCAAGACGAGGATACTCCGCTTCATTGTCTTTCCAGAACTTAAGAGTGTCACTCAAATACTGCGGAATTTTAGCTCCTTGCTGAGAGAACTAAGGTATTCACAAGTAACAGTTAAATAAACAGTTAAATAAATACATGTTTGGGAAGAAAATTCATAAATATTTGGACACCAAAATTTATTGACATAATTATCTGAAAAAGTGATCAGCATGTTTCATCAATGCATACATGTACATGTCAGAATGCAGATCAAATGTGTATAGACCATAATCAGACTGTTCCTGATCTGGGTGTGCACTGTTTGCTCAGGTATATATCTGTCCCAATATTTGGGGTAAATACAGTGTCTTATCTTGCAGCAAGTGTGACAAATACAACACTATACTAATTCAAGTACATTGTAGTAATCCAAAATATTGATGTTGCTCTTGGCCAATAATATGCATCATTTGACCTTTCATCAAGTTCATTGTTAATGTTAAGTCAATGTGACCACACTTACCTAAAAAAGCTCAGTAGGTAAAAAACACTTTTTCTAAACATTAGGATATGGCTAAAAAAAATAAACAAGTGCTTCTCAGGTCACTATGAACAACAGATGAGGCAGGCAGGTTTTTTTTTATATTTTTTATTTCCCCAAAAAACAGACGAGGCCACTCTTTTTCTTATTTTATTTGATCAAAACATAATGAGGCACCTTTTATGTTCATTTTAAGAATAAAAATGCCAATATTTTGATTTTGGCATCTGAAAAAAATAGATGAGGCCACTTTTTTTTCAAGTCTGAAAAAAGACAGATGAGGGGCATTTGAAACAGATGAGGAAGGGCCTGAGAAACAATTAACTTTTTTTTTACTATCTGATTGAAATTTATAGAAGTACTCAGTAGTACTCGTAATGTACTCATGAGTACAGTTTTTTTTTTGTAACAGTACTTAAGTAAGTACGAGTACATGTACTCATGAATTTTGCTAAGTACAGAGTACAGCTAAGTACTGAAAAAAAAGTACTCGAGTAAGTACGAGTACAAGTACAAGTACGAGTACTCCATCCCTGGTGTGTATCATAGCAAGCATATGATGTATAAACAGACACCAGAAATATTTTCATGTAGAAACCTTGTCTAAGGAACCACTGATGTTGGCTGTGATTTTAGTAGATCAGACATTAATCAGGCCATTCCAATTCTTTCATGTGTATCATAGCAAGCAAGTGATGTATAAACAGACACCAGAAATATTTTCATGTAGAAAAAATCACAGCAAACATCAGTGGTTCCTTAGACAAGGTTTTGTTTGTTTGATTTGATTCTTTACGTCCACTCAACAATCTTTCAGTTATGCGGGACGGTTCTTCCTGGGTTGAACCAGTACTAAGCTAGGATAAATGTGTCTTGCTCAAGGACCACAACGCAGTGACGCCGGTGGGGCCGCGGGTTCGAGCCTCACCGGCGTCACTGCGTTGTGGTCCTTGAGCAAGACACATTTATCCTAGCTTAGTACTGGTTCAACCCAGGAAGAACCGTCCCGCATAACTGAAAGATTGTTGAGTGGACGTAAAGAATCAAATCAAACAAACAAAACCTTGTCTAAGGAACCACTGATGTTTGCTGTGATTTTAGTAGATCAGACATTAATCCGGCCATTCTAATACCTTCATGTGTATCATAGCAAGCATATGATGTATAAACAGACACCAGAAATATTTTCATGTAGAAACCTTGTCTAAGGAACCACTGATGTTTGCTGTGGTTTTTAATAGCATGTTTTAAATAAAACCAGTATCACATAATGCAATTAAAATATTTGACCTTAGTCACAGCCCTGACCTTTTGGGTTGGGTAAAAGGACAGACATGGAAATTGTGCAGATAAGTATAATTTGATTGAACTTAGTGACTTGATAGGCTTTGTTTATGATCTGAGTGATACCCAAGATGGAATTTTAAAAATGTGGAGAATGGGATTTATATTTTGTGGTTAACACCCTCTCCTCCTGACAAGGATTCAGATGAGCGACCCAGGGCCCATGGGCCCTCTTGTTTATTTTAGGCCTCAGCAAACATTAATTCTTAAAGCGCCAATCAGGACTGCAGCAGACGACGACAAATTTTGCGACATCTTTCCCAATTTTCGACAAAAATAAGGTATGATATTACATGAGAATCGTCTGCCAGCAGACGATTCTCATGAAATATCATGCCTTATTTGTTATTTTTGAAAAAGCGGCAAAATTTTAGATTGTCGTCTGCTGCAAATTATAGGTGGCGCTTTAATGGTTAAAATACTTCTTTTATTCCAGGAGAGAAGACAGGAGAAAAAGATGAACAGAAAAGCCTTCACGTCGGAGAAAATAAGACAGGATAAAGAAATCATAAATGTCAATAACAATCTTAAAGGTGTAAAAATAGTATGATGTTGGTGAAGGGATTGTTTTACAGCCCAATCAACAGTCGTATGGTCATGCTGGCCATCCTCAGTTAATCCTTCATTCACCTTCCTGAGCAGGCTTGTGTGAAGCTAGGTCCTCCTAAGTGATTAACAACAGACGACAATTTCATACTGTGTTACTTCTTTAAGAAACCACATAAGGCTTGATATTTCATGTGAATCACCTGCCGGCAGATTATTCGCATGAAATATCAAGTCTTATAATCTCTGAAATTAAAGATATCACAAAGTCAGGCCTCCAGATAAGAGTGCATATTGGAAAATTATTTTCTTTATTTCTCATCCAAAACATATGTTGTGGGTGCTCAAAAGATCCGTCTTAATGAGATGGTTCTTTTGAGCACCCAAAAACATATGTTTAAATTAATGGGTAAGAAAATGATTAAAATTTTACGCAAATAAAATGTCCTTATCTGGATCTATGAAAGTGTGTAGTCTGTTGCAGTCTTGATTGACTCAAAAATTTACAGCAGACCACAATTTCATACTCTGAAACTTCTTTAAGAAACATACATGTACTTAGGCTCAGGACTTTAGTTAAGAGTGTGTAACGATTCTTTAATTTTCTTATTTCTCAACCAGAACATATGTTGTGGGTACTCAAAAGAACCGTCGCATCTCAATGAGAAGGTTTTTTGAGCACCCAAAACATATGTTAAAATTGATAGGTAAGGAAATATTTACAATTTTACGCTGAAAATTTGTGTTTATCTAAACCTGTATTAGGCTTGATATTTCATATGAGTCATCTGCTGGTAGATGATTCACATGAATTGCCAAGCGTTGACATCAAGAAAGACATTACAAAGTATGTCGTCTGCTGCATTCGTGACTGTCACTGACTTTAAGGGTTGAGAAGTATTTTACAAGTGTAGATACTTTCAACAGAAGCTGACGGCGGACTGAAGAGAATGATTTCAGAAAATAGGCTTAAATGATTATGGTAGGGCTGAGATTCAAACTAAGGACCCCCTGGTTCATTTAGATAGAATATATATTTGTAGGTCCACCAATTGCACCAACAGGCCTGGCATAAAGACAAACAGACAGAAATCTCTGATGAATTACTATATAAGCTTATCAGGCTGGGTAGCACAGTCGGTAATGTGTCTGGCAACAGATGCGAGTCTGACCACAGAGCCAGGGGTCCCATACTTTCGTAGAGATTGATCATGAAATAATTATTATGGTCATTCTCCTTCCTTCAGCTGAATCATTCAAGAAGGGTTGTTGTCAGTTACAAGCGTAAGTATGTGCACAAAGTACTGGTTAACTGCTTGTTCAAGCTTGCCCGGGAAAAAGTGGTTAGGTGAACTGACTGTCCCGCCATGACCATAGCTGTTGACTTGGGACGTAAAGCAACAAAACAAAAACAAAAAAAACATATAAGCTTTGCTATGTCGTAGTTTCTCGATCATTAATTTGGCAGATGTTAGCTCCACAAGAAAAAGGATACAAGCATACTGTTTCATTTCAGTAAAACCTGTCTTAAGCGGCAACTCAAAAAGAAGACCAAAAATGTTTTTCAATACCGATTATCCCCTAATGCAGGTCAAGGGGAGCATTCTGCAATACTTTTGACCATCATTAAGCTACCATTTGCTATTTAAACCTTTGTCTTGTCTATTTTTAATAGGCCGCTCAGTTTTTCCGACAAGCACCAGTGGCCGTTGATTTCACCTGTTACTTGGAGCTGAGGAGGTGGCTACTTTATTGCAAAACATAGCTATATATTTTACTTTCATGAATGAAACTTCTACAATGCTTAAGCATGGGCTACTTTGACAGATAAACTTCCAATCTTCTGGAAACACTGGCGGCCTGCTTAAGACAGGTTTTACTGTATTGTATTCAAGTGAGTGATGAGGGTGCTGCCCTTATGTGCTACTTGTTTAATTGTATATGCCCAACACCACAGAACGTAGCCTGTCTTATCTGAATTCATGCAATATGATCTGGTGTGCAACAAAAGGTACAAGTTGGCATGTGGTCCATCAAATACTCGGATCAGCCTGCACATCACAGTCTTGGATGGATGGTCCACAGGTAGCCAAGAGTCCAACATTTCTTCATGCTGAAAACTTGTGCAGATAAGCAGACTGGTTTGAATCTTTGTTGTATGAAATTGCCATTTTGTACCCTATGTTGGAGACTTGCTCATATAATGAGCTATAATTGGTCATTGCCAATTTTGTAATAAATTGTTTATGCTTTGCTATAATTAAATTAAATCTTCAACAAAACATGTTTCTTCTTTTTCTGTGACTTTAGCCAAAGATAGGATATTAGATTGGTATCCATAGTGCTGTTAATCTTTTTTCTTCATGAAACATATCATGAGTTTACTCACTGGGAGCATCTTATATCAATTGGACACAATAAGTTGATATTGGTGATCTTGGCCTAATTTTCAAGATCACCATCAGATAAAGATATGTTTTCTGCACTCAAACTCTTCTTAGCCAGCTGGCAGATTTTGAGCAAACTTACATAGACACGTTGCTGGTCCTATTTTTATATGAGAGTTCAAAAACTTTTGAAAATAACATGTTTTCTTTAATAATACCACCAATATACAACGGATGACTGGTCATTATAGTCTGTGTGCGATAAGAGTAGAGTTTCGTAGTTGGTCAGTTTATGGTACTTTATTCACCCGATTTGGCAAATACAGGGTTTTCTTTCATACTTCTAACTGTAAATCTGTATCGTCACCCTACTCTTATTGAGCATGGACTCTACTGTGTATTGTGTGAAAATACTAATGAAATCACAAACTGATTCAGTTGCTTTCAGGTGTAATCAGAGAAACTACCGTGAAAATGGTTAGAAAATGAAATAGATAATGTTGCTAAAATCAGGGTTATATGAACCTCAATGTGAGAAAACCTGACTGTGTTGCATGCACAGTCTGATCAGCACATTTGTTATTTGTTGTCTGGAAAATATAGTACTCAATCTTGCTTTATGCCAAATTATAATATTCTATCTAGTCTCTGTAGCTGAGCGGGTATTAGCCTTACTTTGTTCAGAAGACAGGTAGAGGTAGATTTTCTCTCGTCAAGGCCCATATAATATGGGCCTTCACGAGAGAAAACTTGTCTTCGGGGATTGCAAACAACAAGGTGCAGACCAGCCTGAGCATCCGCGCAGACTGATCAGCGCCTTTGTTGTTCGCTTATAGAGAAGAATCATATCTAGACTTGCTAAGAGCGAAATTTCAATTTTCTAGCTAGTCTCTGTAGCTGAAGAGACTGGTTTGAAACTCCTTGTCAGAAACCCCAAAGACAGGTTTTCTCGAGAGGAGGCCCGTATAAGAGCACCACGATAAGTTGGGATTGTGTGTCGAACATGATAAAATATGCAAAGTCTATGTGATAAACAAATGTCAAAATCCACAGTTATGGTTTAAAACATTAAGTTTTGTTCAGGAACTTGTGCCACTGATTTAGGAAGATACCAAATCTAACATTAGTAAGATCAAGTCTCACATTTGGGCCTTGTCCCGAGAAAACCTGTCTTCGAAGTTTCTGACAAAGCCAGTTTCAAACCTGTTTCCTCAGCTACAGAGACTAGCTACATAGTGAAAGGGGAGGTCTCATATGCGCCCACGCATGGATTTTCATCTAGTTTTACATGGTGAATACCTATGACCTATCAACTGTAAAAATGCTTTTATTTATTTCAATAGTGCATTTTAGGTCTCAGGAGAACACCTTGCGTTACTCCATTTTTTTCAATGACACCTGTCTGATATTTTGTCAATTTTTAAACATCAGTTTTATCGGATCTCACCCAGTTTAAGCTGGAATAGTGAAAGGACACAATATGGATTGTTTTGATACTATTTTGGCCTATACAAACATGCACACAATCTTTTTAAAAAATCTTAAAGTAAAAATTTTCCAAAAAATATAATTGAAATTCATGTGTATGCCAAATTGCGTCCACATTTTCTATATGTTCCTGTACTTGTCAACCTATGATACTGCCTATAAAATTTGCCTCACATGTCTTCTGTATACTGAGAAAGTTTCGAGATTTTTTAAAACCGGTAACAGTGCAGGAAAACACATTATATACATGTAGGTCTTTTTTTGACATTTATCATAATTTAATGTTTGAGGCTAGTTTTGTTCTGGAACCATGTAATTTCGCAATTTTATTATTAAAAATATTATAAACATCGATAATAAAAAGCTTTGCGTGTACAAATGCATATTAAAGTTGACATTGAAACAAATCTGAGACTTGTGTAGCTTTAACAATCAGTTAGAGTAACGCACAAAAAGTCTGCAACATTCAAACTTCTCAAAATCAAGTTGAAACACATCAATTAATGGATTGAGTGCTATGATCTCTTCACCGAATGCGTCTAAAATGTATTTTGGTTTGTATTTGCATACCAATGTTTTAATTGATGGTTCAGTCTCAAATAGTGCTAGACAAGGCAAGGCATTTGAACGCTGATTTCTTTTATTTTGTCCCTTTGTAAACTTATATGTGATGTCATATATGTAACTGACATTCATTTTACCTACAATGGCATGCGTCTCTAACCTTTTTAGTTATTCTTGTATTATCCTTGTTTAATATGATATTAAGTTGTTGTGCATGATTTCCCCCTAAAATGTCAATGTGTTCGGAATAACCTAGGGTGTAGCTTTTTATTTTAATACCAGGTACTTGTTGGGATTCTTTATGTACCATTGGCTGACTGTTGCACAGGCATTTAATATCTGGCAAATGTTATGACTGTTTTTAATTCATCATTTTGTCAATTCATTGAATACCAAGATGCACATGCAAACTAATTAACTGAAAGCACTGACTTTATTTTAAACTCTGTTTGCAATTTTACTACTTTTTGGAAAGAGTTGCACACATGTTCTACTTTCCTAGTGTGCTCCTAGTATTATATATATTTGTAGTTTTAGTCTTGGGTTGAATATTGGCTTCAAGTTTTGATTGATTGCCAATTCCGTTGCAAGGGCAAGACTTTGGTCAGATTACCTCAGTTCCCGATCATTGTAACTTCTTCTTATACCGTCAGACCCTTTTTGCAATTTCACTTGTTTATATATTCAATAAGTTCTGTATTCGTAGTATTATGCTTAACACTATCTGGGGTTTCCATGAAGTATTTTCAAAACTGGTTCCTCAGTCAAGTAAATGGCAATTTAATCAGGAATTCAGTTATCCTTTGAGAAATCTGATTGTACTAGATGAAACTTTAAGAAGATAGTGTGGACATTAATTTTCTATCCCATTTGATTCTTTGACTTTCTACAGGATTTTGAATATGGTTGTAGGCACCTATGATTGTAGAGTTTGGTACATGTATTCTTTAAACATTTCAGCGTTTTATGGTAGGAAATAATAAAGCAATAGATCCCACAACTACATAAAATGGGCGAATACTGTATTTTGGCATTATATCAAAGTGAATAACAAAATAAAACCATATTGTGAAGATTAATGAAATTAACTACTTCAAGAGGAGATCAACAGGGTGAAATTCTCTCTATGTGGTCAGTATTGGATTAAGGATGACAGCTCTGTCTTGCTCACGCAGGAAAGTATGCAACATGTTTTAAAGTATGAAAGTGTGCAGAATGTGGTATATGATTATATAAAGTTGTAATATTTATTAAATATTTATTATATCATGTCGGTGATCAAGAAATGATGAAACAAATTATTCCCTGACACAAATGAAATGAATGAATTATGGAGAATGACTTTTTATTAGAGTGAATCTGGTATTGAAACCGTATTATGAAGATTATCAAAGTTTACTGTTCTATGAGGAGTTGGACAAGGTGAAGTTCTCCCTAAGTGATCAGTTTTTTTGTTATTATAATAGTTTTAACAATATTGGATATTCCATCTTTCTTATTAAAGAAAGCAAAAACAAAAAACTTGCTTTTAAACTAACCGAACACTTATTCATTAACTACAATCAGTTTTTTTTACATTTCTAAGGACTTGGATTTGTAACATTCAAAGTTCTAGGGCGACATGTTACCGGTCTTCGATTTTCTTAAAAATTTTAGCATTACATCTATATATGTATAGCCTAATTTGAGAGTAAATTCATAGGTTGACAAGAACTGGAACATGCCTAAATTTTAAAACATAATTGTTAAAAAAATATTATGAAGCTGAAATTTGGGCATGATTCCAAACAAAATCATATTTTTCTAAATTTAACTTTACAGAAACTGATTTTTGTTTTATGCATATCTAATCAGTGATGACCTGAGATAGTTTTAAAGGTAATTAGAACACAATATATGAAATAATAAGGGCTATGGGCGGCTTAAACTGAAGGTACCCCCATAAGCAGATGCCTGATTACATAATATGTCATTTTTTGACCATTTAAATAGGTAAGTGGGAAACTATATCACAAATAGAATAGTTATATGTGAGGCAATCATTATGCATAATATTATAAAAATCCATGCGTGGGCAGAACCCTATGTAAATTTCCTATAGGGTGAGACCTTCCCTTTGTAGGAAGTTTACATACAGTACTTTCCAAAAAGCGAATAGCAAAGGCGCTGATCAGACTGCGCGGATGGGCAGGCTGGTTTGTGCCTGTGTTGTTCGCAAACTCCCGAAGACAGGTTTTCTTGTGTCAAGGCCCATTTAAAAAATGCATTTTACTGCCGGACGATTTTGGATAAGCATCTTTCAATTATATTTCAAAGTTAATTTCAAGATCAGTACTCTTTTGGTCTTCCATTTACTCATCAACAAGCAGAAGCATAGGTTTCTGACAATTTGAGTGTTCGTGTTTAGCATCACACTTACAGCTTAGGCCATATGAGACAGGTACATGGCTTCGAGTCTAATCTGACAGGTTGGATGAGCCGAGGATCGAATTTGGGACCTGATCCGTTTATAGCTCCTATGCATGGCTTGGCCTGAAACAGAAATTAATGAAAGTGTCCAACCACCTGTTAGCGAAAAAATATGGTGCCATACTTTTAATAAATTCAGGTGAATGTTACATTGATAATGCAATAAAAACAGGCAGCTTTCTTTATCGATACATTGCTGTTCACTAGGTCCCTCTGAAGACTTTGAAAACCTTGGGCTTTGACCTGTGTTTTTATAAACCCTCTGGAGACTTAGTGAACGTTAATGCAAACATGTTTGCTTCCTATTTTGGTACAAGTGGTCCTTGCAAACCCAAAATCAATCTGTTCTCTGATCTGTTGAAGACCTGAGGTCGACTCCCTAGAGACACTGCATTGAATCCTTGAGCAAGGCACTTGTTGCTCTTCGTCTTAGTGCTGGTTAAAGCCAGGAAGGCAGGGAATCATCCCATCATGACTGAAAAACTGTTGACTGGGACGTAAAGCAGCAACTCAAATATACAAAAAAATCGGTCATGCCGAGACGGGCTTGCCTGGGTTGAATCGGTACTAAACAGCTCAAGTAAATAACACAGTGCATTCGCCGACGGCGAGGTTTGAACTAGCAGCCATTAAATCCGCAGTCTAACGCTCTACCAACTGCGCTCTGCAAATGGAGGGTTTGAAGGTCAGAACCACTAAAGGGTACGTTGGCAGACAGTGAAGCCCCAGATGAAATGTATATGCAGCATTTCATCAGAGTGTGCACTGTTTGCTTTGACAAATAGTGATACATTTAATGTTCCTGCCATTTCCAATGGGATGAGAGTGGGAGTTGGTGCAAATAGAATCAGCCTTGTTCCTACGTCCAGGTAGAAAAACGTTTACCATTTTTGACTTGATTATGGAACCCTATACGGAGTATACTGCAGCGTCTGGCTTCGTTATGCGCTACTTGAACATCCTTTTTGGATGCCTCTGTGGTGTAATGGTTAGGGGCGTCAGACGTTGCAGTGCTAGGCGCACACGACGCATTCGTGGGTTCAACCCTCACAGACGTCAAAATATTTATATGGATTATGTCTCCACTGTGATAAAAAAGACAAGTGTCGTTGGTACAGCTTGAGAGAAATATCTATTCATCGCATATAATAAAATAAATAAATAAGTTTTTTTTTTTTTTGAAATTTCATAAATGAATTCCTCATCAGCCACCACGCTCCTCGACATGACTAGGAGCTACACACTTGGTCAGCTAATAGAAAATGATGAGTAGAAAATGATGAGTAGAAAATCCATGTTACTCCAAATCACATGCACATCTTCACAGACAAAATATGCAAAGTTTATATGATAAGGGTAAAGATACGTGTTCAATTGTAAAAATTGCGCACACATGATACACAGTGTGTATGCTTCGGTAGAAAGATTCAGCCCTTGGCAAAATCCAGGTATTAAAAGTTGAAGATCCAGGTATTAAAAGTTGTTTTGGAGTTGCGTTCACAAAATAACCAGTGACTATATCACGCTAGAGAACCTCTGTACTCGAAAAGCGCAGTCATCGCGTGTTGGTCACAGTCGACGAGTGGAGAAAATGGCGTGGTTATGTACACCTTGCTGTTGAAAATGGTAATAGTTTCCTTAATATTTTACTTCTGAGAGTATTTTTTGCTGATTATTGTCACTAACATATCCATCTTTGTATCTGCGTAACAATACGTGTGTGGGTTAAGCGATAATCCATGCAGCGCCTTATCTATGCAAAGAAGGTGATTTTTCTCCCAAAAAAGGATGAAAGATTTTTTCTGTTTATATTCTGAAATTTATGCTTACTTTAGATAAAACACTAGATACCATGGCTTTAATGTGCAAAAGTTTGAAATCTGTGGGTAGAGCATTTTGAAAGTTATTCAAGTATTTAATACTGTACGCACAGTTCTCTATATCGGGTGTTCTGGCCCAATGATCGGGTGCTCCTGTACGCAGTCGTCTGGCTTAGATAAAAGAGAACTGTACGCATATGTCGCGTGTTGTCCATGCTATGATTTGAGCCAGCACATGTGATTTGGGTTACTTGTTGCATTTTCGACCAACGAAGACCCAGACAAGCCTGTGCAGACTCGCATTAGCCTTTGTTACTAATATACACAAAGTATGGATGAAGATTAAGACTCAAAACAAAATTTCGACCTCTAGTCCAACTAGATGCGTCGAAAGTATTTAACTGACCAACGCAGCGACACCTTAGCAGGTGGCATGCCGCCATTTACATATTCAGACGTGTTCAATCTTCCAATCAAATCCCAGGCCAGTGGATTTGACTCGTTGCATGCTGGGATATTTTCTATGCTTTTTGTCATCT
This sequence comes from Loripinus fragilis, assembly GCA_964019695.1. Classification (NCBI taxonomy): domain Eukaryota; kingdom Metazoa; phylum Mollusca; class Bivalvia; order Lucinida; family Lucinidae; genus Loripinus; species Loripinus fragilis. The sequence continues at coordinate 99,502,828 of OZ026518.1, forward strand.
GCTGATTTTACCTGATCTGGGTCCAAACTGTTTACTAAGGTTATCAGCAGGCGGCACTTGTATACAAAGAGTTGAAGTGTGTGTGTGTGTATGTGTGTGTGTGTGTGTGTGTGTGTGTGTGTGTGTGTGTGTGTGCGTTGCCTAATATTCTATGTGGTACCAAAATAACAAGGTCGTTTTTGAAATACTAGTGAACATCACGCACGCACACACGCGCGCACGCACGCACGCACGCACCTCAGTACCTCATTAAGTCTTTATCTCATAGGGACACTATTAACGCTTTTGAAAACAGAGCAGACCCAGATCAGGCAGCTTTTGCAAGAGCTGTCTGGTCAGGGTCTACGCTGTTTGCTCATTGAAATATGATATATCTGATCCTACATTTGTTGACTAAAAATTTCTTTGTTTTATGTACCTGTGTGAAAGTTTATTTAGCCTATATAGTTATTTTCAGTTGATGGACCCTAGCATGAATATTCATGAATGAAAGGGCTAAGTAGGGTGTGCGTCTTGGTGTGTGCATGGTAAGGGCTTTTTTTTATTATGTCCCAGTCAATATTTCTATCAGTCATGTCGGGACAGCCTTCCTCGGTTGTACCAATATATTGTTTTGCCCTATGACACAACGCAGAGCCCTATGTGAGGCTCGAAACTGCAACCCCTCAATCTTGAATCAAGCATTCAACCACTATGCCACAGCACTCTTCAGGGGGATATGGATGGGGTTGTATTCCAAATTCTATTGGCCTCTTTTTTGTTTTCCAAGTGAAAGGTATGGAGACGTCTCCACTATCTGCGTATCGGTGCTACTACTGTGCATTGAATGGGTGATAAATCACTCTTTCGATATACACTCAGAAGAACCTTTAAAATGTCGTCAGTTAGTCTTAGATTCATCTACGGGCAAATTCAAATGCCAAACAAAACAGTATGATGTACTGCCATCTAAGATAAACAGTCAAGAAAGTACATAGCGTGTGACTCTTTAAATGACAGGCTTCTTCAGATGACTGCAGCCCTTTTCGTAAACGACAGAAAAACGACTGTACTAGCCGAATCAGGCAAAATTTATTCGGTTCAACTTTAGAAACTGAGCTAGACATTCACACTCGAAATACTGAACATTCTGAGAAAGATACAACAAATAATAGCATGGATTTATCTTTAGCCAGTATTGAGGAGGAGATGTCAAAGCTTCTTCCTGCTGTTGTTCATGAGCTTTCCAAAGTTGACAAAATAGACGGATTATTGAGCTTTATGCGTCTTGTGAAAAGTGGGAAATTTCCATTAGAAAACATTGCATTTGAACTTTTTCTTGATGTTGTGAAATGGTTTTCAGTAGAAAATTCATCATTAATGCGCTATAATAAAAACACTAAAGATTTGGAGACTCGGGTATAGGCTATTTCATGGTCGGGGGGGGGGGGGGGTGGGGGGGAGTCAGAAATATTTATATTTTAGGGGGCGGGGTGGGTCACAACAAAATTGAACTAGTTTTAGGTGTCTTTTCTATGTATTTTAGGGTCTTATCTTAAGGTAAATGTACAGAATGAGGATATTTTTGTGTGGCAAAATTTCAAATATTTTTGGGGGTGCTTGATATTCTGATATTTTTTGGGGCAAACGGTAGATGCTGGCCCCAAGCCTACGTATAAGAAAAAGTGAGAGTACCCCCCCCCCCCCCCATAATGTTCCATGTCAATGTATCAGCGGCTGGACAACCCAAATTTTTTCGGAGGAATTTAACAATGAACTTTAAAACGCATTACATATTTTCCTTTTTCATTACAAATGGGTTAGCACACGAGATTTTGGCGTTAAGTTGTATTTAATGCATGCATGCATGTATAGCTCTCTAGTGAGAATAGGCCAGTATTTGGGATAAATAAAAATCATCTTCATACCTGCTTTGAGTATGCGAACAGCGAATCTACGAATACCCAATAAGCACGTAAAATCGGGCCACTACCCTATCGGCCCGCAAGCAAAACGCCATCCGAACGGCGTTTCGCTGGCGGGCCGATAGTGACCCGATATCGGATACTGGCTGGGCATATCATCTGCCGAGGTCGACCGTTAAATAGTTTTGCTAACATTAAGCTCATGTCAGTAGAGCGGCAAACAGTATTGACCCAGATCAGACTGAGCCTACATTGTTCTAAAAATGTTCCAGCAGAAGACAAAACATGCTTTTCTCTGAAAAGTGCGCAGACCCTGATGAAAAGTCGTATTATGCTTGCGGCAATTTATCGCGACCTTCACTGTTTGCCAAAGTGCCTCTTTTAGGCGAAAGTAAAAAGGGTAAACAGAATTACTTACTGTTGTTTTCCAAGTAGATCTAGCTTACTGTAGACTGCCAAGTGGTCGTAAGTTGCGTCATATACCCAACAAGTGTCATCGTGTTCCAAATATAGCAGCGGTGAATATGCTGAGTAACGTTGTAAATGTTTTTTTGTTGTTGTTTTTTGTCCTAAACATTTCTTAAATCTTACGGATCTTTCTCCATTTTGCTGAGCCTGATCTGGGTCTAAACTGTTTGTGTGATCAATCTCAGACATTTTCATTTTAAAATGCTTCCAGAAACACACTATTAACGTTTTGCATGCCGATTCTTTTTTTCCGCATATAGCCTACTATTTTGTCATCATAACTAGATATAAGGAATACTATGTAGCTATATCCAGCCAACATTCCATCACGGGCCACTATCGGCCCGCGCCAGTTGCCTGATTTTTAATATAATAGGTTACTGGGTACAGGCTCGAACAATTTAGATCCAGATCAGGCTCCAAGTTTTGTCAAAAATAGTAAGTGAGTATGATCGGGAAATACCACAATCACAAACCGCAGACAAATCCATGGCACCGCGAGGAAGAGCCACACAACCATCACGAGACACCAGGAAGACAAACTAAGCAAAGCCCCAGCTCTCTCTTCCCCATCAAGATGATTGCAAAACTAGAATGGACATAAAGCCTGGTCTCAAAGCCCCCGGAGCAATCTGATACCAAAATCGACTCTTCCCCCCCCCCCCGCTAGTGTCAAATAGTTTGATCCAGATCGGGTTGACATTTCAAGCGTTCGTCTGACCATCCGTTTATTCGCAATTCGGCTATCTATTGGCCTCTTTTTTTATTCTACGTGGTAAGCATATAGCTAAATATGACATCCACACAATGGAGTCCCTCCCAGGGGTTTTGGGAAACAGGGGGAAATGACATTTATTCCAAGGGAACAGGTAACAAAGATCAAATTTTGAGTGGGACAGGATACAAAGGCAATATTTGGAAACATGGAACATAAGAAAGCAATTTTCGATTCTTGGGGAACATGGAGTGTGGCACAGCTTGTTTTATGTATTGGCATTGCTTTGAAAATGTTGCCGAGATGGTTTGGCATCGCTGGTGACAAATAAACAGCGTTCAATCGCCCTGGCTTTGTTAAAACTGCCCGTGCTTCCAACGACTGCGTCCAGTTACAGCTTGACGAATGCGTACAAATTAAATATTTAGGCACTCGACATATGGGACAGTCCACTTGACTACTCGAAATTTGCGTACAGACGAAGAATGGCTTGCCACTTCGCAAATAATAAACAGAAACATTTCAAACTTTCTAGTCCCCCACTTATACATATTTTCCATTATTTGATGGCATAACATGATAATTGATGACTTTAATAGCATACTTATTAGTCATTGAACACATTTCAGACACATAAAATCCAATTGACTAGCCAGAAACTGACTGGTACTCTGCTGGTTTTAAAATTTAAAGGCTCTTATTGGGCCAGAATGGACAACAATACCTAAGCAATAATTCCAAATGAAAAAAACATCGTGAAAATTAAAAGCTGTAAAGTACTGGCTCATAGAATGGATCACAGTATACCAGAATGGTACATTTTGTGCACTCGTCGACTGCGAACACCACGCGATGACTGCGCTGTTCGAGTACAGAGGTTCTCTAGCGTGTATATGCTTACGCAGAAACTGAGTGAAAAACGACTCTAAGTTTAAACTGCGAAAAAAGTGACAAAATTAATCTGAGGATTACAGCAAAACGTCATGCACATCTTCAGACCTTAACAAAATCACGAGCAAAGTTTCAAAAAGATCCGGCTAAAACTAAAGCAGGAGATACGTTAAAAAGATTGGACACAATATAAGACGGGCGCACTGGAAAAAACCATGTGAGCGGCGACTTGGGATTTCCAACAATGTGGTATTTTGACAAGAGTAGACTCAGACAAGCCTGTGCAACCTCCTCTTAAGCTTAGAAACTCCAAATAATGTTCAACTCAGATTATTCGAGTGACAATCAAAGGCTCTGATCAGAATGCGCGTATGCGCAGGCTGATCTGAGACATATGAGGCTTTGCTGGTCGCACATACCACGTTGTTGGAAATCTCATGTAGCGGCTCATATGTCTTCCGACCCTGACCGGGGGAGACATAATTATAACAGAGTTATAACCCTTGTTTTAAAAATGGACCCGTACATGGTTGGGGACAGTGTTGCACAAACACCGTTTCTAGTTATGATTCTATTTGCATAGCCTTGGCCTATACTATAACTCTTCTCAAACCAGGAAGTTTTTCAAAATCGATCTTTTTAAAACTGAATTTTGTACATTATCATTTTGTGTCACACAGAGATTATTACTGCCTGATACATAAGATATTAATTCGCATTGGTTAAAGTATTATACAGTGAAATACATTGGTGTCTGTATTATGTTTGTTTTGAGGAGAATATATCATGGTTTAGGCGACTTTGATTCTCAAGTAGACAGGTATGTGAAATCAACAGATAACAAATATGTTTTGATAAAAGCATCACGTATTGTACTTTCAAAGATAGACGAGAATCGTTGTAAACAAACAGTGGCGAGTTTACCTTGATTTTGGGCCTGCAGGTAGTCTCAGTTTACAGTTATATTGAACCTACCACAGATTACTGCATATGCGCGTGGCAGTGAATAGTCATGCTTTACCTATTTATACTGACGGACTTTAATTACGCAACACTTACTTCCCCTTATATCTTCCAAAAGACTGTTGAATGTAAACTTCCTTTGCTTCCATAATGTCATCATGAGCTGGCTTCTTCAGCAAACACTTTAGTTTTAATGGTACAACTAAACTGGACGACATTATATGCTCCGTATGAATTTAGCCATTTAAACATTTCTTAACTAGAGGAGATTTTAAGCTATAGAATGAAAGGGGTACACCCAGATAAACGTCATATACGCAAATAAGCTGTATTGCAGACCTGCCAATCAATATGAGAGTGATTCCTCGATGACTAACGAAGTCCATGATGCAAATTTAATGCTTCTAGTGTTTCTTGATTTAAAGAAGTAGGGAATCTTTCATTCATAACATTTGGTCACATGAAAAAGTTGACCCTTATCTCAAAAAGTATACATTTTAATGCATTAAGTTCATCTTAGTTGAACAAGTTTTCCATGGTTTACTTACAAATGAATGCTCTTTAACATACAATCAAAATTATTGTTCTGCCTTCTTTTTCGAGACATAAATTAAAGCTGTTATCCAAGTGTTGCGTTTTTAAAGTCCGTCAGTATATAAGAAAAATAGAATTGCCTCATTACTATGCATCTTTGAAACAACAATACATGCATATGCTTTCATTGTGATACCTTTTTTCGTGTTTGTAGCTTCCATAAATTTGCAGCAATATTTTATGTAAAACTTCTGAAAACGTTCACGAATACGTTTGTATACATGTACATGGATTCCTATTGCCAGAACTGATTGCTTTTTTTACTGTTGCTGAATATAGCTAGCCTTCACTATAACAAACAGCTTCTTTTTCTTTTTTAAACTTATTGTAGTGGTTGTAAGACGTTTCTAATTGACTTTTCCAAATGGTAACAGTTGCTGAATATAGCTAGCTTTCAGTATATAGTAAACAGCTTTTATTATAGTTGATGAGAAGAGAGAGGATCCAATTTCCACTAAATGCGGGCCAGTGAAATGCCAAACGCCATTTCGCTGGCGGGCCGATGATGACCCAACATTGAATGCTGGCTTGGTAGCTTTGTGAAATTTCAGGTGATCCGGACTAGCATTGCTAGGACAACCCTAAATTTTTGTGATTTTTCAAGAGGGGGGGGGGGCGGTGTCTGGATACCCCTCCCCCTTGCTAGATCGGCCCATGATATGGTGATATCACGGTCTGATTATGTGACTGTCATAAACCAGCCAGTATCCAGCATAAGATACAAGTAAATCAGTCTGGCAGTCTTAGATTCAAATCAATCGGGCAGTCTTAGTTTTCCGCCCATAGAAACGTTGGACCATTGGCTACCCATAGAGCGCCTGTCAAAGACTGTGCGAATGCACAGGCTGATCTGAGTCTTCGATGGGCGCACATTCCAACTTTTACCTTTTGCTGGAAACCGGCTCAAATTGGGGGTAATTCAGGGACATTTTATTTTTATTTATAGCGGCTTGAGTATAGATAATCGTGTTTACAGATTGCATTGTTGTAATAGTTTTACCATAAGCCTGTCCGATCGTTTGGCCGTGCGATTTTCCGCAGGCGTAAGTCGCCAACAAAATTGCATACCTCATGTGGATTTTCATTAAAGGGAAGGCAGCCGTACAATGTTTGCATGATTGTCTGGCGTTCACGCACAGGGCTGTCGCCAGATGTGCTTGCAGAGTTGCAAGACTGTCGCAAATGCGGCCGTGAGACAGTCCTGCGAACTTCATGGGTAGTCGTACGGTTCGTAACGTTCTTGCGGCATTTACGGGCGAACTACGTGAGTGCGATCTTCGTTTGTCGTTCGAACACCTTGTGTGTCTTGCAGCCGCCTTGCGTGCCTTGTGGCAGTATTGCTTATCGCAAGAGAATCGCATCGCAAAGAAAATCAGAACATGTCGAAAACTTAGTTTTTAACGTTGCGACAGCCGTGTGAACCCGTGATATTGCAAGGCAGTCTTGCGGTTTAGCACACAACACGATAAGACTGCCGCACGAAACCCAGAAATTTGTCGTCATAGAAAGGTGTACGGCTGCCGTAAGATTGATATGAAACGGGATTTAGTTAGTCCGCTTTTATGGATGACCATGGTATAGCAATTAAACATCGGTGTAGACCTTGCACATTACGAGATGATGAAGTTAGTGAAGGTGATAATATGTTTTCGACCTTCTAGAAAAGTAAGAAAGAGGGCAAAGATCAGGAATCGATACAACCAAGCACCACACCCCCAGGGGGGGGGGGGGTACTCTGATATTTTCACGCATACGTAGGCTCGGGCTATTATTTTGGGTTCAAAATTCTGAATTTCAATATTTTTTTGGGTTTTCAGAAAAATAAATATTATTTTGGGGTATAAAGATTTTGTGGATATTTTTTGCGGTCATCACAAAATTGGGCTAGTTTTAGGTTCATTTCTATGTATTTTAGGTCCTTTTTTTAAGGTAACAGGTACAGAATTGAGATATTTTTTTTGGGTTGCTAAAATTTCAAATATTTTTTGGTTTTGGGGGTGCTTGATATTCCTGATATTTTTTTTAGGGTGAACAGTAGATGCTGGGTCCGAGCCTACGTATGAGGAAAAAATTAGAGTACCCCCCCCCCCTACCACACCTGACCCAGGATACCAATGGGAAAGTGACAACGTCACAATTATACATCACAAACGAGAGCCAAAAGGCCAGCCCTTTCCCAGCAGGTGACCACAAGGCATCAACAAACAGACGTGCATGAAAGCATAACAAAACAAGACAGAATTAACATAAATGATCCACAAAAGAAGCACCGCCTTGGAACGACCAGTAAAACTATTTTACAGGAAGATTTAAACCGGTTTAACGAACAATAAAAACAAAACAAAACAAAAAAATAACAAACACACAAAATAACATAAAAAAATCGACAACAACAACAACAACAACAACAACAACAACAGACGAGCTGAAGATAGACGTCAATGACAACTTAGAAAACCCATTGGCATGGTTCTGTCAAACCACTCGGTCTGCATTTTATTTTAAGACTTTTGGCGCAACCCGCAGCTGAATATTGTGCTCTTTGGACTTTCAACTGAAAATACGACAGCCAAAGCTCCACCATTATCCTCGTCAGCCAGTCTGTAAAAGAATTTCTATTTATACGCAGAATCAAAAATAATATACCCAACAAAAAAGAAACGCACCACTGCGATTTTCCCATTAAGATATCCTTTTAATACGAAAATGTTAAATGTCATGAAATATTCATTTCTGATCAAATATTACTAAAAATTTAGTGTGACGTAGATGAGTATCTGTACCTTCCCCTTGTAGGCACAAAACACATCAAAGCAAATGGTTAACGCGTTTTGGAAGCGTTAATTCAACGATACTGTCTACATGGAATTCCGAGTATGTTTTACATTTGCAAATTATGAAAACGATACGTTGTCGTTATGTGAGACAACCAATGTGTTTATTGATGCATTTTTGTTATTTCAAAATCCATTCTCATCAGTTAGGACCGTTTAAATTGATTAAAACAATGTTTAAATCTTTGAATGTTTTTTAAGGTTTATCTCTAGTATGGAATCGTTATCCAAAGGATAGTCACAGTACACGGGCTACCTAGCGTTCAATTAGCGCGTATGATGAATTTATAGATAGAATTTGCAAAGAATTAGTGTCTGAGTACAATTTGGTCTCCTGAGATGATTCCCGTTGCTTGAACTTATCCAGCAAGAGAACATTATAAAAACGCTTATTTCCTGTGACTTTACAATTTGACCCCCACTTGGTTCATGGCCAGTTTTCTTTTAACACAATTTCGACGCCTGATTGCAAAAGACGTGTAACGCAGCAGTACCTGACTGATATAAACTAAACTGGCATATCACTTGTGATCTTCCTGAGAGTTGAACAGTTCTAAGTGATGCGTTTCTTTTTTTGTCCGGTATAATACAACACAATGCAAATACTTTATTCGGCATTAAACATTATACACTGTTATCTAGCCTACAACATACAAACAAACATTTGAAAAATACATTTACAACGAAGTATATGTTCAAAAACACGAAAGAAATAAGGGAATCCTTGTATTTAATTTTTAGGTATTTTTTATTTACATAAACCGCTTAAAAAGAAGTCAAAGTCATAATGTTACTTCCACGTGTAGCGACACATGCAGTGCACCTGTCAGATATACTGGATATGATACAGCGTATCACTGCTCTTAGAATCTGCTGCCATTCATCATTCCTATCAAACAAAATGAAACAAGAAACAGGGTTCTTTGAGTATACATAACACAGTTATTTTTATAACTTCTGTCATGAATTTAGGAAAATGATAATACTTGATAATTATTAAACCCTTAAAGCGTCAATCATGACTGCAGCAGACGACACATTTTGTGACATCTTTCCTAATTTCCGAAAGAAATAAGGAATGATATTACATGAGAATCGTCTGCCAGCAGACGATTTTCATGAAATATCATGCCTTTTTTGTTATTTTTGAAAAAGCAGCAAAATTTGATATTGTCGTCTGCTGCAAATTATAGGTGGCGTTCTTAAGGGTTAAATCCTATGTATCCAAATACCTCAGACCTAGCTTTCTGCCTGGTAGTGACGACTTTCGCTTGTCTATCCATAACTTTTGCTAACAGTTTGGACCCAAATCAGGACCAACAAAATGTCAAATCTAATCTGGATCGAAACCGTTTGGCATTCTGAGAATTTTAGGAAAAAGTTGATTGAAGTAAGTAATAAGGCAAAGATCAGAAAACGATGCAATCAAATACCACACCTTAATCCGCAGACGACAAACAGCATGCCAGCCTGCAAAGAGCAAAGTACCAGGAATGAAATTATCGAGATTCAACTTGGCCCTTATCCTGCTAATATTTTTTTTTTGTCCAGAAAAAGTTAAGAACTTGACTTTTGTATTTCTTTTGCTCCGGTTACTGTTGAGTCCTTATCTTTGCTTTTTATATCTTGATTTATATGTTCTGGGAGATGATGCATTGATAAGTTAGGGGTCTTTCATGCAAACCAAATATCTATGTGTCTTGATCCACATCTGAATTAAGGGTCAGGTTGGCGCCGTGAAACCGGGTTAAGCCCTCCAGTAAAATATTTTACTGACCGTTCCAAGGCGGTACTTCTTTTGTGGATCTTTTATGTGTTTTTTTCTGTTTTGTGTCTGATATGCTTTTGTGTGGGTCTGTTTATTTGTGCCTTGTGGTCACCTGCTAGGAAAGGGCTGACCTCTTGGCTCTCATGTATGTTGTATAACTGTTAGTTTGTCACTTTCCCATTGGTATCCTGGGTCAGGTGCGGTACTTGATTGTATCGATTCCTGATCTTTACACCCTTACTTACTTTTTTTAATGCTTATCTCAGTTGACCATGAGATTTATTTTGCTCATAAATGTTAAAAAGCTAATGTAATTTGGCATTTTAACATTCATAAGCAGGATAATTCAGCCTCCTAGAGTCCTAAATCAAGAAAAGGCTTAATTTTTCAGCAGTTTAGTTTTATGATCATGAACATGATTTTTTTTTATTACCTCTAGGCCTGGTTCACGGGATTTACTTACTAACAGAAAGGTGCTACGTACATATAGAGCCATGTGCTGACAAGACTGAAGCCTGAATCACAACAAACATGGCAGAGGCAGACTTTAAGTGGTCAGAATCAACTTACAGACTCGATGAAATCGCATATAAACAATTTGAACTGCCACTTTTGATACAGCTGACAGAAGGAATCCATACGGATAACGAAGTAGACAGTTTTTCAGCCGAGGATATACTGACAATAGACCGATGTGTGACCCTACAAAAAGTCGCTGCCCAGTTTGCTGGGAACTGTACTGAAATGGGAAGCGATGGCGTTGATTATGAGATTTTGAAAGAAGAGATTCTCATTCCCTTAAACTACAAAGGTAAACTTAAAGTTGTAAACGAGCCAAATATATATCACAATGTTCGAGACTTGGCGAGGGATTTCCCGAGATTTGCAAAAGTCTTAGAAATCCTGAGCGTTAATACGGAACACGGTTTGAAGAAGATTGCCGCGGGCAGCGTTATAGAGTTGGATAGGGTGCTTCCGGGAGGACAGAAGACTGGTAACGTCACAGTGCCAGATAGACTGGTTGTGAGTACAGAGAGTGGAGGACGGGGCCAGATGGCACTGCCTTTCGATAAAAGGTGCCGTTTCCGGTCTATTGAAGATAGTAACGAGTATACCCTGAGAGAACTGGTCGAAAGGTAAGTGATTCAAAGTTATAACATCAAATGAGGCAGCAGATGCGATTTTGGTACTTATCGTATATGCAAGTCGCTCTTGCAGCTATCTAAAGGGTGTTAAGAAAGTTCGTTCGCAATAAAATTGGTTTCCTGTTGAATTTGAAATAAAGAAATTAACAGTGTTATATTTAATCAAACACTTTTCCACGAAAAATAAATGGTGTGCAAAAACCAGTACCCCATTGAAATTTTAGGACTCGAGGATCGAAATGGGGGTATACAGCAATCAAACATTAAAATACAATGGCCTAAGTGATCAGTGTCTTTCCTAGCCGGTTAAGAAACTCTCTATGGGACCCGCATTCATCTTATATAAACTTTTGGGACATTTTCTAAGCTACAAGGCTTTAAACAACCATCCACATTCATAAATGACACACATTTTGGA